>JAIUZE010069143.1:0-27518 GCA_022085475.1 Heliosperma pusillum
TCAGATTCAGATGGCTCAGATCACAATCTTCTCAGACACCAAGACAAAGATATCAAGGTAGAGATTCCTGACTTTCTAGGTAGCTTGAACCCTGATGATTTATTAGATTGGCTAAGGTCTGTAGAAAGAGTCTTTGAGTTTAAAGGATACACTGATAGAAAGGCTTGTAAGGTTGCTATCATGAAACTAAAAGGCTATGCCTCACTGTGGTATGAAAACATGAAAACCTTGAGGGTTAGGGAAGGGAAAGAACCTGTTAAGTCATGGCTCAAACTGAAAAAGAAGATGAGGGCTAAGTTTGTCTCTAGGGACTACACTCAGGACATGTTCATTAAGCTCACTCACCTTAAACAAGAACAAAAACCTGTAGAATCTTATTTAAGAGACTTTGAACAACTTACATTGCAATGTGAGGTTGTTGAGAAATCTGAGCAAAAGATAGCAAGGTGTTTAGAAGGCTTGGATGAGAGGATAGCTAGTAAAGTTAGGCTGCAAAACATATACTCCTTTGAGGAAGCTGTCAACTTGTCCTTAAGAGTAGAAAAGTTGGGGAAAGGGAAAGCCGGTGTCTCTAAAACTCCTGCTAGAACACCTAACTACAAACCTTTTGTAGGAATTAAGATGGGAGAACCTGTGGCTCCTACTAAGACTCCTTTTAACCCTGATAAAAGCAAGATTGTTGAGGCAGGCCAAAGGAAGACTACCCCCCTCAAAAAGTGTTTTCAATGTCAAGGATATGGACATTTTGCTAGAGAATGTCCATCTAAAAGAGCTCTGAGCCCTCTAGAGGTAATCCATTGGGGGGATGATGAGGTGTTGGTCTGTGATGAGGAGATGGAAGAGCCTGAGATAGAGGCTAGTGAGGAGTTGATAGAACCTGATGCTGGGTTAAGTCTGGTGACTTGGAGGGTGATGCACACACAACCCCAAACCTTAGAAGAAGATCAAAGACACCAGATCTTTAGAACTAGGTGCACCATAAAAGGGAGGGTGTGTAATCTGATTGTGGATGGAGGGAGTTGCACCAATGTAGCCTCTAAGACAATGGTGGATAAACTAACATTGCCCACCAAAGAACACCCTCAACCTTACAAGCTTAGGTGGCTGAACAAGGGGGCTGAAGTTAGAGTAGATCAACAATGTGTTGTTCCATTTTCTATTGGGAAAGGATATGCTGATGAGGCCTTGTGTGATGTATTGCCTATGGATGCTTGTCACCTCCTATTAGGGAGGCCCTGGGAGTTTGATAGGGATGCTGTCCATCAGGGAAGGGACAATACTTACTCGTTTAGGTTTGGGAAGAAGAAAATCATCTTAGCTCCTTTACCCCCTATCCTGAAAGGGAACCCTCCACTCTTAACTGAAGCTGCTAAGGAAGTTCTGCTGTTAAGTGAAGCAGAGATGGAGCAAGAATTAAATGATCTTAGGCCAGTCTATGTCCTCCTCACCAAGGAGGTAGGGGAAGGGTCTAACCAAGTGCCTAAGGAAGTGCAAGCCTTGCTGAAAACCTATGAGGATGTTTTCCCTGCTGAACTACCTAGTGGATTACCCCCACTAAGGGGAATTGAGCACCACATTGATCTAGTACCTGAGGCTGTCCTTCCAAACAAGCCAGCCTATAGAAGTGACCCCAGGGCAACACAAGAGCTGCAATCTCAGGTGGGAGAATTGCTTAGCAAAGGGTATGTCAGGGAGTCTCTGAGTCCTTGTGCTGTACCAGCACTGCTAGTGCCTAAGAAGGATGGAACTTGGAGGATGTGTATAGATAGCAGAGCAATTAACAATATCACCATTAAGTATAGGTTCCCTATACCTAGACTCAATGACATTCTGGATGAACTCAGTGGGGCTCAAGTGTTCACTAAGATTGATCTAAGGCAAGGGTATCATCAAGTAAGGATAAGAGATGGAGATGAGTGGAAGACTGCTTTCAAGACCAAGCATGGGCTGTATGAATGGTTAGTGATGCCATTTGGGCTCTCCAATGCCCCTAGCACCTTCATGAGGCTCATGACAGAAGTCTTAAGGCCTTACTTGGGAAATTTCATTGTGGTATACTTTGATGACATTCTAGTCTACAGTTAAAGCAAGAAGGAACACCTACAACATCTGAACTTGCTTTGTGAGGTTCTCAGGAAGAATAAGCTATATGGTAAGCTAGAGAAGTGCACTTTCATGCAGCCTGAGGTTCATTTCCTTGGGTTCATCATATCAAAGGAGGGGGTAGATGTTGATCCTGAGAAGGTTAAGGCAATCAGGGATTGGCCCACACCTAAGACAGTGACAGAGGTCAGGAGTTTCCATGGGTTGGCATCCTTCTATAGAAGGTTCATTCAGGGGTTCAGTTCTATCATGGCTCCTATCACAGAATGCATGAAGAAAGGAGAGTTTACTTGGGGAGAAAAGGCAGAGAAGTCCTTCAAAACCATTAAGGATCTGTTGTGTAGATCCCCTATACTAGGCTTACTTGACTTTAACAAACTGTTTGAAGTAGAATGTGATGCAAGTGGGTTAGGAGTTGGGGCAGTACTGGTTCAAGAGAAGAGGCCCATAGCCTATTTCAGTGAGAAGCTAAGTGGAGCAAGGTTGAATTACTCTACCTATGACAAAGAGTTTTATGCCATAGTGAGAGCTCTGAACCATTGGGGGCATTACCTAAAACCTAAGCCTTTTGTGCTACATTCAGACCATGAGGCTTTAAAATTCATCAATGGTCAACACAAACTCAACCCCAGGCATGCCAAGTGGGTAGAATTCCTTGCAATCCTTCTCCTTTTCAAGCAAGTACATAGAAGGAAAGAACAATGTAGTAGCTGATGCTCTTTCTAGGAGATCTGTGATGTTGTCATTCATGGAGCAAAGGGTCCTAGGCTTTGAATTCATGAAGGAACTCTACATGGAAGATCCAGACTTCAAGGAGGAATGGGAAGTGTATGCAGAAGGAAAACTCAAGAAAGGGAGCAAGTACCTGACACAGAATGGATTCCTCTTCCAAGGAAACAAACTATGCATACCTAGAGGTCCTTACAGAGGATTACTAGTCAAGGAGGTCCATTGCAATGGACTGGCAGGACACTTTGGGGTACAAAAGACCTATGAGATATTGCATGAGCAGTTCTATTGGCCCAAGATGCTAGGTGATGTGCAGGACACTATCAAAAGGTGCAAACCCTGTCAACTAGCCAAGTCACAGTTCCATGCAGGTCCCTACACCCCACTACCTGTACCAAACAAACCTTGGGAGGACATCAGTATGGAGTTCATAGTGGCATTGCCTAGGACACAAAGGGGCAAAGACTCAGTAATGGTGGTAGTGGATAGGTTCAGCAAAATGGCCCATTTTGTTGCTTGTAAGAAGACAGAAGATGCCATGGGGGTAGCAGAAATCTACTTCAAGGAAATAGTAAAGTTGCATGGGGTACCAAGAAGCATTGTGTCTGATAGGGATACTAAGTTTATGAGCCACTTTTGGAGGTCACTCTGGAGGCTCATAGGTTCAAGGTTACTCTTCAGCACAGCATACCATCCCCAAACAGATGGGCAGACAGAGGTTACTAACAAAACTCTAGGAAGAATCTTGAGATGTATCATTGCTAAGTCATTAAAGGATTGGGATATCAAACTGTCACAAGCTGAGTTTGCATTCAATAGAGCTCCCGCACACAGCACAGGTAAGACCCCTTTTGAAGTTGTTTATGGTGCTAATCCTCTAATGCCAACAGACCTAGCACCAGTGATAAGGAAAGAAGTCAACTATGATGCCAAGGAAAGAGTACAACAGATGATGCAGATTCACAGTCAAGTCAAGAAACAGATTGAGAGAACAAATGAAATGTATAAGTCAAGAGCCAAAGGTCCAAAGAAAGCTAGAGAGCTCAAGGCAGGAGACATGGTGTGGCTGCACTTAAGGAAAGAAAGATTCCCAGAGAAGAGGAAAAACAAACTCATGCCAAGAGCTGATGGTCCTTTTGAAGTGCTTGAAAGGGTAGAACCTAATGCTTACAAGATAGATTTACCAGGGGATTATGGGGTACATGGGACATTCAATGTGGGAGACCTAAGTCATTATCAAGAAGACTCTGAGGATGAAGAGGATTTGAGGGCAAATCTTTTTCAAGAAGGAGGGGTTGCAACAGGAGTTCAATGCCATGCTCAAAGACAAGGCCAATCAACCTATGATCAGCCTCACCAGGATTCAATGCCAAACCTACCCTATGTCAAAAGCTATCTTAATGCTTTGTATAGCCCAGGCCCAAGCCACCACACAAAGACACGAGCCAGTGGTAGCCATGACACGAGCCAAGACCAACCAAGCCACAAAACAGACTCACAAAACAAGCCAACAAAACCTTTGGAAACTCAGCCAGCAGCAGTGCCTTGGGGAGGGTCTCAGGGCAACTTTCAAGCTTAGGGACTCCAAACCAACTATGGGGCATGGTACTAGGGAGGGTCTACTACCTTTTTGTCCAGGAAACCTTCCTCAGAAAACGTCAAGAACACCCCTCAAAACACAACCCAAGTGAACCAGTCCAGTTACAACCTTACATGTAGCAGTTTAGCTGTTTTGTCAAAACTTCCTCTTTTAGCCAATCAAACAAACCTAACCAACCCCCAAACCTATGTCTTGGGAAGGTCCTCTACAACTTTCCCCAGGACTTCCCTTCCAAGAAACAAACACACAAAGAGTTAGCTTAGGGACAACTTCAGACTTTCCAGATTTCAGCCTTTTTGCAGTAGTTAACATGTCACTATCAAACTTTCCTTTTATGATCAAACAAACTCGAGGGCCTTTTAGAAGGACCTTTGGCATCCATCCCACTTCAGTTGAGCTCAAGAATCAAGCGCAGAAGTCCACCCCTCCACCAGTTTCAACCCCAACAAACCCATTAAGGCAGATTGTCCTATTAGAATTACTTTTCTGCTTTATCTACTTTATGTCAGTTTCCTGCAAGTTTGTAGCTGTTATTTTGTTTCATGTTGTAAGCCTTTGTGGCCCTAGATATCTCCTAACGTCTGAGTTGTATCCTTGTTGCCTATATAAGGCCGTTACCTAATGAAATGCAAACCAGATTTGAAGTAAAACATAAAACTGAAACCTTGTTTCTGTTGCATCTCTTGGCTGTGTGCTTGAGACAACTTCCTTTGCTTTGTGCTTGGAAGTGAGCTTGGGTCCTTAGCTGTGTGCTGGGATCAAAAGTTCAACCCTCAATCATTGGCTTTGTGCTTTGGTTAAGGTCCTATCCTTGTTCTTTAACAATCAATTCAAACAGAAACAGAGTATTTGCAAAGTGCCTTAACCTTAGTTCAAATTGTCATTGTTTAGTTGTCTTCTGAATAGTTTCGGCAATAAGCCTTATGCTCCACAAGCTCAAGCTCAAGGTCGCTTTTGCAACCGTTGTAGACTTCCACACCACCCCGGTGTGGCATGTTTCAACCGACCTTATGTGTGCTTCTTTTGCCAAAAGGGTGGTCACCGTTATGATGATTGCCCCGATCGAAAGTTGCCCCCTCCTCCTGCTAAACCTAAGGGTTCTATCTTTGTCATGAGCCGTGCCGAAGCCGACGCTCATCCCGAGATCATTACGGGTATGTTCTCAATCTTAGAGCAACCGTGTCTTATTTTATTTGATACCGGTGCTTCAATGTCTTTTGTGTCATCAACCTATGCTAATAAATTATCAATCAAGCCTACATCTAGTGAGGATACTCCCATATCCTTGCCATCCGGAGATATTATCTCTTGTTCTACCCTTTATCCAAATGTCCCAATATCTATTGCGGGTTCTATCTTTCCCGCTAATCTCCTTAAGTTCCCTCTAGGAGAGTTCGATATAATCCTAGGTATTGATTGGTTAGCATTGTACCATGCTAGGTTCGAGTGTCGTGATCAAAAGATTTATTTAAAGAGTCCTTTAGGAGTTAGAATAACTTATAAGGGATCTCATCCCCGAAAAGGTGTGTCTTTGATTTCCGCTATGAAATTGGTAAGTATGGTAAGAAAGGGTCACCAAGCATACTTGTGTATTGTGACTTCTTCAACTACCTCTTTGCCAAGTATTGAAGATGTGCCTATTGTTCGTGAATTTGTTGATGTATTTCCTGAAGACTTGCCCGGGATTCCTCCCTAGCGTGATGTTGAGTTCTCTATTGATCTTGTACCTGGTTCTGGACCCATAGCCAAAGCTCCTTACCGTATGGCTCCGACCGAATTGAAAGAATTAAGGAAGCAGCTAGATGATATGATTGAGAAGGGTTTTATTCGACCAAGTGCCTCGCCTTGGGGTGCTCCTGTTTTCTTTGTAAAGAAGAAAGATGGTTCTATGAGGCGTTGTATTGATTATCGTGAATTGAATCGGATTACAATAAAAAATAGGTTTACCCTTTGCCTGAGAATAGAAGATTTGTTTGATCAACTAAAAGGGTGCCTTCTTTTATAATTTTTCCAATGATTGATTTGAGATCCGTTATACCAAATTCACGTTCGTGATGTTGCTATTCCAAAGACCGCCTTTTAGTACAAGGATGGTCATTATGAGTCAAGGTAATGCCATTTGGATTGCCGAATGTCCCGCTATCTTTATTGGATCAAATGAAAACCGCCACATTTAGCGAGTATCTGACAAGTGTTGTGGTGGTGTTCATGACGATTATTCTTATTTTCTCCAAGTACGAAGAAGAAGCATGCTATTCATAGCTAAGGAATTTTTGGGTGTTCTAAGTCGTCAGAAGTGGTATGCTAAGTTCTCCAAGTGTGAATTTTGGTTACCTAAAGTGTCCTTTCTTGGGCATGTGATTTCTAAAGAAGGTGTTATGGTGGATTCTTCTAAGATTGAAGCTGTGGTGGATTGGAAGAGTCCGACCGATATTAGAGATATTCGAAGTTTTCTTGGTTTGGCTGGTTATTACCGTAGATTTGTCAAGGATTTCTTTCAAGCTTGCTAGACCAATGACTCAGTTGTTGAAGAAGGAAACCAAGTTCCTATGGAATGAAGCTTGTGAAGCAGCTTTTCAAGAGTTAAAGAAGAGGTTAACTACCGCTCCGGTGTTGACTTTGCTTGAAGATGGAGTAGACTTTGATGTCTATTGTGATGCTTCTAAAATGGGTTTGGGTTGTGTTCTTATGCAAAGTAGGAAGGTGGTGGCGTATGCTTCGAGGCAGTTGAGAGTTCATGAAGTGAACTATCCTACTCATGATTTGGAATTAGCCGCTGTTGTTCATGCTTTGAAAGTATGGAGACATTATCTTATTGGAGTTCATTGTCGTATATTCACCGATCACAAAAGTTTGAAGTACATATTTACTCAAAAAGAGTTGAATATGAGACAAAGAAGATGGTTGGAATTGGTGAACAATTATGATTTTGAGTTATTGTACCATGAAGGGAAGGCAAATGTTGTTGCCGATGCTCTTAGTAGGAAAACTTCTCATGCATTGAATGCTATGAGGGTATTACCCGATGATCTTTGTGCCGAGTTTAGAAAGTTGAAGTTGGAATTCGTGGAACGTGGATTTGTTTTATGTTGGTTCTATGACTGCCGAACCTGTTTTTCTCCGTGAGATCCGCGAAAGCCAAGTTGATGATCTTACCTACAAGTCTATTCAAGCCAAACTTCTTGAAGGTAAAGCTAAAGATTTCAAGTTTGATGATGAGGGTGTTCTTTGTTTCCATGGTCGTTTATTTGTGCCTAATGCTCTTGATTTGAGAAAGCTAGTTCTTGATGAAGCTCACCTTTCCCCTTATTCTATTCACCCCGGTGGTGATAAGATGTACAAAGACTTGAAGCTACAATTTTGGTGGCCGAACTTGAAGGGTGATGTTGTGTCTTATGTTGGAAGATGTCTTACTTGCCAAAAAGTGAAGATTGAACACAAGAGGCCCGGTGGATTGTTACAACCTTTGGATATTCCGCTATGGAAGTGGGAATCTATTTCCATGGATTTTGTTATGGCTTTGCCGAGGACTGTTGCAAGTAAAGATGTCGTTTGGGTTGTTGTTGATCGTTTGACCAAGTGTGCTAGATTCATTCCGATCAAAGAAACCTGGAGTTTAGATCGTTTAGCAAAAGCTTATGTTGATAAGATTGTTAGATACCATGGTGTTCCCAAGGAAATCATATCCGACCGAGATCCGAGATTCTGTTCGAGATTTTGGAAGGCTTTACAAGAAGCCATGGGTAGTAAATTGTTGATGAGTACCGCATTTCATGCCGCTACTGATGGTCAGACCGAGAGGACTATTCAGACTTTAGAAGACTTGCTTAGGGCTTGTGCACTTGACTTCCAAGCTAGTTGAGAAAAGAGTCTACCGTTGGTGGAGTTTTCTTACAACAACAGTTATCATGCATCTATCAAGATGGCTCCATATGAAGCTCTTTATGGGAGGAAATGTCGGAGTCCTATATGTTGGAATCAATTGAGTGATGTTCGTGACTTAGGCCCCGATATTCTTGTTGAGACTGTTGATAATGTGAAGGTCATTCGTGATAGAATGAAAGTCGCTCAAGACCGTCAAAAGTCTTATGCCGATATCCGAAGAAGGCCGTTAGAGTTTGAAGTTGGGGATAAAGTGTTTTTGAAAGTATCTCCAATGAAGGGTGTTAAACGGTTTGGTGTTAAGGATAAATTGAGCCCGAAATACATTGGACCCATTGATATTGTGAAAAGGATTGGTGCCGTTGCTTACAAGTTGGATTTGCCCCCGAATTTGGCTAAGGTTCATGATGTATTTCATGTTTCTCAATTGAGAAAGTATGTTAGTGATCCAAGCCATGTCTTTCAAATGGAAATACCCGAGCTTGAACCGAATTTGTCCTTTGAAGAGAAGCCGATTCGCATCCTAGACCGCAAGGATAAGAAGTTGAGAAGTAAGGTGGTTCCTTTAGTGAAAATCTTGTGGAGATGTGCTAATGTCGAAGAAGAGACTTGGGAAACGGAAGCTTCTATGCGTAGTAAATATCCGAGTCTATTCGATTAAGGTATCTTTCTTTCGCTCAAGTTTCGAGGGCGAAACTTTTTAAAAGGTGGGGTGATTGTAACACCCATAAATGTACCCTATTTTTATAGTGAAAATATTTTACGGATACTTTTCAGCGAAATTTAGTTTTAATTTAGAATTTCATTTTCCGAGTCGAATTTAGAACTTCCGAGTTCGTATTTGGATTTTACGCGAGATTTCAAGTGAATTCCGTCTTAAGTCGTCTTTGACTTTTTCTTGACTTTTCCACTTACTCACCTCATACTCCCCTTTAACCTAATTCATTCCACACAACCAAACTCTTTCTTCTTCCTTAAGAAAACCAAAGAAAACCTAGTTTCCATTTCTTCCAAGCTTAGATTCGTCATAACTCATTCGTTTCTCGCTCAAATTCACGTAAGTTCGTCTTATTCTTCCCCTCTTATCTTCCTCTATCCGTATTGGTAATAAAATTACCGTCTTTCTCGCTTTTCAAACTTTCCGTCTTTCTCAAGGTGAAGTATATTCATCTTTTATTAACTATTTGTAGGTGGTGACCTCCAAGATCCCGACAAAGACTATTTCTTAATCGAAGAGGACCTTGACGCGGAGTGAAGACGCAATAAGGTAACGGTGAAGGGTTACTCGATATCATTTACGTGTTTTTTCGTGTTTTCTATGCTAGGAATCGTATTTAGAATATGATTAGTAAGCTTAGTAGTTGTGTTGATGATGATACTTGTTGTTTGTTGAGAATCGATATGAGAATGGATGATTTATGTTGATAATCGATAATTGTTAAATGTTGAACCTTAGTGAAAATGATGATTTTCGAGTGATATGGACCCCAGCCGGCCGACCGGCAGCCGGTCAGCCCACCGGCTGGGGCAGTGGCTGTATATTTTGGTTGTTACGTATGATTTTATGCATGAAGTTGATCTCAGCCGGCCGACCGGCAGCCGGTCAGCCGACCGGCTGAGACACCCCTCATTTTGACTTTGGTTTTCATAATACCCTTGGTCCCAGCCGGGTAGCCGGCAGCCGGTCCCATTGACCGGCTGGGACACACTGACATTTCATTAAGTTTTTCATATGGTGATTGGCGTCAGCCGGGTGGCCGGCAGTCGGTCCCACTGACCGGCTGGCATCTGCTGGACTTTGCTTGTGTTTCTCGTTTACGATTTCATTTATAATATTTCCGATCGTTCATTTATCATATAATTTTACGTAGTGACTTATAATATTAATGTTTTGAATATATGATATTTCATTCGCTTGTATCACATGTTTTGTGACGGTTTTTCCTATGTTCCACTTTGAGTCGGTTTTTACAAATGTTACGGTTTGAGCACTATTTTGTTATGTGCTTTGTACTCTCATTTCCTTGGCTACCTCCACGTTCGTAAGACTGGAATGTCGGAACGGGGATGTATCCTACTGCTTAATTGCATGTGTTAGTGGGCATACGACGACGTTGTTGGGAGGCGAATGCTTTGCGTTGATCGACCCGGCCGTCAAATGTTGTGTACTTGCGAGGTGGTGTTATTTGCATGTAGCGTACCGCTTGTTATGAGGCTTGTGCTCTTTTCCGCCTCTTTCGTGAATTATATCGACCGAATTTGGGGTACTCGGCTTCTTTGTATGACCGAGTCTTGGATGCGAAACGTTTATCGCATGTCGAACCGGAAAATGTGATTTCGGGATTCTGGCCAGATTTAGATTAGGACCGGGTATTTATATCGTCGTTCTACCAGGAGGAAATTAGTCCACATATATGAAATGAATTGAATCGTGTATGCGTTCAGGGAAATGCTTATCTCGTGGATGCCTTTACTTGCCATGTACACGGTGCTAGTGCGTTTCATTTACCGTGAGAGAGGTCGTCAATGTATTGTTGTGTTTGGATGGATGATTACATGATTGATTATTCATGGTCATACCATGACTTGGCATGGTTTGTTTGTCGAGTCTCAATCTTATCAAACTTATACCGCTAACGGTGAGATGTAAGCCCTAGTGAGCGTATTCGGTTGCCTAAGAGTGTCTTTCCCAAGTCTTTGTATAACATGATGGATTCGGATTTGTATTCCATATGCTCTTATCATTATATATTCAATTGCCTATCTATCCTTATCGTATTTCACATGTATATCTATATATGCATGCTTCTACTTTTGTACTTCCTTTTATGTAAGTTTAATGTGATATGGCTGGGAGAACCCGGAGTTACTCCCCACAGATTGTGGCGTTCATTTTTTTCATGGATGAACAGGTTGCTTGCACGGATGGCTTTTTGCTTGATATTTTGGGTTTGGGTGTGAGCTAGCGGGCGTTGTCCCTGGATTGAAACACCTCTAGACGATTTTAGCTAGTTTGCTAAACACTTTGACATTTATAATATTTTGAGAGACTTCATCTCTTTGTTGTATTTCATACTTTAGTTTGTAATATTTGACACTCCTCGTATATTTCTTCTTGCATGTATAAAAGTTTTTAAAAGCTTCATATTTCCGCTATATAATTCACATGCTTGTATGTTTTATATTTCCGCATTCGCGAGGGTTGTCCAACCTAGGCTAATTTTCTATGGGAGAAGAGGCCTTTTACTCCGTCGTCCTTCAACTCTTATGCCAACAAGAGGGAGTCAATCCTCCCCCAAGTTAACAAGTGCAAAAGAGTCCCGCTCCTCCTTTCATTCCTCGAGCTACTTCTAACGTGGCTCATAGGCCATATGCTCCTCCTCAAGCTCAAGGTCGCTTATGTAGCCTTTGTAGACAACCACATCACCCCGGTGTGGCATGTTTCAACCGACCTTATGTTTGCTTCTTTTGCCAAAAGAGTGGTCACCGTTATGATGAATTCCCCGATTGTAAGTTGCCCCCTCCAATTGCCAAACCTAAGGGTTCTATCTTCGTTCTAAGCCGAGCCGAAGTCGATGCTCATCCGGAGATAATTACGGGTATGTTCTTAATCTTAGAGCAACCGTGTCTTATTCTATTTGATACCGGTGCTTCTATGTCCTTTGTGTCTTCAACTTATGCTAATAAATTATCTATCGAGCCTACATCTAGTGAGGATACTTCCATATCCTTACCATCCGGAGAAGTTATCTCTAGTTCTACTCTATATCCTAATGTCCCAATATCTATTGCGGGTACTATCTTTCCCGCTAATCTCCTTAAGTTTCCTCTAGGAGAGTTCGATGTAATCCTAGGTATTGATTGGTTAGCATTGTACCATGCTAGGTTTGAGTGTAGAGATCAAAAGATTTATTTAAAGAGTCCTTTAGGAGTTAGAATAACCTATAAGGGATCTCGTTCCCGAATGGGTGTGTCTTTGATTTCTGCAATGAAGTTGGTGAGTATGGTAAGAAAGGGTCACCAAGCATACTTGTGTATTGTGACTTCTACAACTACCTCCTTACCGAATATTGAAGATGTGCCTATAGTTCGTGAATTTGTTGATGTATTCCCCGATGACTTGCTCGGGATCCCTCTCGAGCGTGATGTTGAGTTTTCCATTGATCTTGTACCTGGTTCCGGACCCATAGCCAAAGCTCCTTACCGTATGGCTCCAACTGAATTGCCCTTTAGAAATTTCGGATTATAATGAAATTATAACTATATGAATTTCTAGTCATAAATTGAATTGCATAATATAAAACATGAGATTAAGAAATAACCTTCGGTCCTAGTAAAAGGCCTAAGAACAAATACCTGTACATGGCAAGTATGATTTAAATCGCATCTACGGGATAAACATTTCCCTGAACGCATACACGATTCAATACATCAATGAATTCACGAACTATAGGCACTCCGTAGTGAAGTCTTGTGCCGACAAGTTACCTTGCTTGAAGTAAATAAATTCCTAGAGCCTTTGTTGCTTGAGCTCCTTAGGATAAAATCGACCTTCAACTAGAGCTTTGAAATATGCCCAATTGAAATCATCTTCAAGAGTAGCGGTGGCACTAGTAATAGCCCACCAATTATCAGCTTCCCTTACAAGGAAGTGCTTGGCAATCCTTACCTTGTCCTCTTCACGGACTTGGTATAAATCAAATTGCTTCTCCATTTCTCGGAACCATTCCGATAGCTCGGTAGGGTCTGGCTCTCCACCGTAAGGTAAAATCTTACTCCTAGCTATTTGGCTTGCCACCCAAGCGTAGCCTCCTTGGAGGTTATCTTCTCTACGAGGGGGAACTTGGTTGGCTTGAGCTAAAGCCGCATCTTTTTGATTTTTCAACACTTGCGTAAGAGCTTCTAGCATAACGTTCTCTACTACTCGAGGTCTAACCATCTTCATAAGAAACAAAAACAAAACAAGTTAATCCTAACACTTAGCATAAACAAATAGACTACCAAGTAAAATCCTTAACTTCTACCCATCTCTCGTTTATTATTTCAAGGTCAAGTAGTTTAAGTTTAGGGTTCATGTATGTGCGTTGGGAGCGATAAAGCTCTGATACCAACTGTGACAACCCTCACGAATGCGGAAATAAAACATACAAGCATGTGATTTAATTAGCGGAAAATACGGTGTTTTTAAAACTTTTTACATGCAAGATGGAAATACGAGGAGTGTCAAATAAATACAAACCAAAGTAGAATATACTACGAAGAGACGAAGTCTCTCAAAATGTTATCAATGTCAAAGTGATTAGCAAACTAGCTAAATAACGTCTAGAGGTGAATCTTCCAGGCCAACGCCTGTTAGCTCACACCCGAACCCAAAATACCACAACAAAAAGTCATCCAATCAAGCAACCTGTTCATCCATGAAAAACATGAACGCCACAGTCACTGGGGAGTAACTCCGGGTTCTCCCAGCCATATCACATTAAACGTACATAAACGGAAATACAAAAGTAGAAGCATGCATATATAATTATACATGTGAAATACGAGAAGGATAAATAGGCAATTCAATATGTAAAGAAAAGAGCTCATGCATTACAAATCCGTAACCATCATGCAATAGATAGACACGGGGAAAACACTCTTAGGCAACCATATACACTCACTAGGGCTTGCATCTCACCGTTAGCGGCATAAGTTTGATAAGATTGAGACTCGACAAACAAACCATGCCAAGACATCCAACGATCACAAATAATCAAACATATAATGCAACAAGAGTTGGAGCATGAGTCTCTCCCTTTTATCTCAACTATAGGGATCCTTACATTTCCCATGAAATCACATTTGAAGTCCAAGATCAAGTGAAGCAAAGTGAGTTCAACACAAAGCATGATAAACAATTCAGACAATCCCAGTGCTTTCAGATTCTCGGGTCTGAGTTCAATTGCTCATATCTGGAGTTCTACTTGCTTAAGTTTTGTGTTCCTTATATTAATAAACTCTTGAAGATGTCCTCTTTCACATGGCTTTGGAATCAACAAGTTTCATTGAGTAGATTGTTCACACGAGGGTTTCAAAGACTGTCATGCATGGATGCTCCTCAGCTTTTCAGAAATGACCTGTCAACAGTCAAGGTTGAATAAGTGAAGCTCCAAGTAATGTTCTTGCATGATTCCAATTGGAGATTAAAGCTAACCCATGAAGCTTTCATTTGGTACCTAGATGGACTTGTAACTCATCCCAAGCAGAAAGTTATGGCATCTGAAAGTCAGGTCTGATGTTTGACAATTCTACTCAACTTCAGAGTTCGACCTGTTAGTACTTAAAGTTGAATAAATACATATTTGCTGGATATTTTTGGTTGGTTGTTTTTGCATATAAAAGCTAACATCCTTAGCTTTCATTTCAATCATCAAGGCCATTTTTAACCCATCTGAGCTGGGAGATATGAATTTTCAAAGTTCATGATGTTGCACAGGAAGTCTGATGAAGATTCACTTTTGACCTGTCAACACTCAAGGCTGAATAACTCAACATTGGCTGGATATTTTTGGTTGATTTCTTTTGGATATGAAAGCTAACCTCATTAGCTTTCCTTTGAGTCATCATGTGCATTTGTACTCAACCTTATGAAGGAGATATGATTTTTTGAAGTACATGCTGATGTACAGGAAAACTGCAGGATATTCAGAATTGACCTGATGTACAGGAAAACTGTTTTTGCATGATTCCAAATGCAGAAGGAAGCTAACTCATATAGCTTCAATTTGGCTACTCATGGGTCTCCTAATTCTATCTGTGCTGGAACCTAGAGCCTCTGCAAGATGCCCTTGAATGCTGAACTATTACAGCACAAGCTATCAGTGACCTGTTTGTACTCAATCCTCAATATCTAAAGTTCCAGATATAATTTGGGTCTGATTCTTTGTGAAATGAAAGCTAACATCTATATCTTTACAATGTGATATATTGGGGGTTCTAATTCATCCTAAGTCATGAGATATTCAAGCTGCAAGTCAGGCCAGAATCCAGAATGTTGTGCAATTGTCTGTTTTGCATTTGTGTGCATCAAGGGCCTTCCAATCCATTTTACTTGGCTTAAATGGCACGTCCACATATGGCTATTGATCCTAAAACAGTACTAAGTCATGGAAAGGAGGAATGACAAGCTTGGTTCCAAAATAAGAAGACTTTGGCCTGATGAATGCAACAAACAATTTCTGAACATTGACAGTGACCTCTAGTGGTCCTTCTTTTGGACTGTTGCTCAATTTACTTGCTCTTACAGCTGCACCAACCCCAAGCCTCGACAAGGACTGACTTCTAAGCTACCTTTGGAGTCCTTGAGCTACAAGGATCTCACCTACCCACAACACATTGCAACAAGAACAACCAACAATCTTATTACTTTATGCTTTATGCTTTTGTTTTCTAGCTTTGGTTATTTAATTTGTGTAAGGAGTTGTAGCTGTTTATTTATACTCTTTTGTAAGCCAATATTGGCCTTAGATGAACTTGAACGACTGAGATGCAAACCCTTGGCCTATATAAGCCAAGCTACCTATTGTAAGCAAAACAGATTTGATTAATGAATGAAAATTTGAAACCTTGTTTCCAATTTCTAAACTCATGGCTGTGTGCTTGAGTCCCTTCTTTGCTTAGTGCTAGAAGAGTGTTGATTGAGTCTTTGCTGAGTTGCTGGAATCATTCATCACAACCTCTATCCATTGGCTTTGTGCTTTGGAAGAGTACTATCTTGTTCTTATTTCATTTTCTTATAAATTCAGAAACTTACAACACAACAACAAGTCCAATTCAAGTCCTTTGTGTCTTCCTTTGTGTGTGTGTCTTAGAAGCAATAAAACCTACTGAGATCTCTACTTTCCTGAGTATTTTCAGTGCATATAATCATCCATTCAAACATACAATACGTTGACAACATCTCTCACGGTAAATGACACGCACTAGCACCGTGTACATGGCAAGTATGATTAAAATCGCATCCACGGGATAAACATTTCCCTGAACGCATACACGATTCAATTCATTTCGTATATGTAGACTAATTTCCTCCTGCTAGAACGACGATATAAATACCCGGTCCTAGTGTAAACCTGGCCAGACTCTCGGAATCACATTTTCCGATTCGACATGCGATAAACATTTCGCGTCCAAGACTCGGTCAATCATAGACGCCGAGTACCCCAAATTCGGTCAACCTTCACGAAAGAGGCGGAAAAGAGCACAAGCATCATAACAAGCGGTACGCTACATGCAATGACACCACCTCGCAAGTATACAACATTTGACGGCCGGGTTGATCAACGCAAAGCGTTCGCCTCCCAACAACGTCGTCATATGCCCACTAACACATGCAATTAAGCAGTAAGGATACACTCCCCGTTCCGACATTCCAGCCTTACGAACGTGGAGGTAGCCAAGGGAATGAGATTACAAAGCACATAGAAAATTAGTGCTCAAACCATAACATTTGTAAAAAACCGACTCAAAGTGGGACATACCAAAAACCGTCACAAAACATGCGATACAAGCGAAGGGATTATCATATATTCGAAACATTAATATTTAAAGTCAACTTTTAGAGTCAAACTCGGAAGTCAACAAAAGTCAAAGTCAAAGTCAAAGTCAAACCTGAGATCCGAGACCCAAACCCGTCAATTGGAGTGGGCTACAAAAAAATCATCAATGCAAGAAGACCAAGTCCAAAGGGTCAAGGAAAGTCAAGGCGGGAACTAGAATTCAAAGGGTCGACTTTGGAAAAACTGGCAGCATGAAACGCTGCCAGCGCCAGGGAACGCTGCGAGCGTCCCACGACGCTGCCATCGTCTGTGGTCTCAGCCACGCGATCCTTCATTTTCCGTCTTGTTATCAATATACAACAATCATTATTTATCATCACAAACCATAAATTCTTATACCAATTATCAACTTACAACAACCATCATCAACAACACAATTCCTATGATTACTAACCTTATTCTAAATACGATTTCTAACATAGAAAACACATAAAACACGTACATGATATCGAGTAACCCTTCACCGTTACCTTTTTGCGTCTTCACTCCGCGTCGATGTCCTCTTCTATCAAAAAGTAGACTTTGTCCGGGTCTTGGAGGTCACCACCTACAACTAGATAATAAAAGTTGAATATAATTCACCTTGAGAAAGACGGATAAATTGAAAAGCGAGAAAGACGGTAATTTTATTACCAATACGGATAGAGGACGATGAGAGGGAAAGAATAAGACGAACCTAGGTGAATTTGAGCGAGAAATGAATGAGTAGTGACGATTCTAAGATGGATCAAATATGGAGGCTAGGTTTTGGGGTTTACTTGGTGAGGAAGAAGAAGATTGAATGAGGGTGAGTTAGGGTTAAGGGAGTATATGAAGGAGTAAGTGGAAAAGTTCATGGAAAAATCCATTACGTCTTAAGACGTAACTTACTCGAAATCTCGCGTAAAGTCCAAATACGAACTCGGAAATTCTAAACTAGACACGGGAAATTTAATTCTAAAGTAAACTAAATTTCGCTGAAAAGTATCCGTAAAATATTTACTATAAAAATAGGGTACATTTGCGGGTGTTACAAAGATAGACTCATTGTTCACAAAAGGAGTTACAATGGAAATTATGGGTAATGAAGAAAGACTCATTGTTCACACAAGGAGTTACAAAGAAAACATGGGGTAATAAATGAAGGAAGAGTCATTGTTCACGCAAGGATTTACAATGCAAAAAACGGGTAATGCAGGAAGGAAGACTCATTGTTCGGACAAGGAGTGGCAATGCAAACAATGGGTAATGCGAGAAGAAACATTATTCACACTAGAAGTTTCAATGCAAACGATGGGTAATGTAGAAAGGAAGACTTTTTGTTCACACAAGGAGTTACAATGGAAACAATGAGTAATGAAGCAAGACTCATTGTTCACACAAGCAGTTAAAATGAAACCAATGGGTAATGAAGGAAGGAAGACTCATTGTTCACACAGGGAGTTACAATAAAAACAATGAGTGATGAAGGAAGACTCATTTTGCACACATGGGGTTACGATGCAAAGAATAGGTAATAAAGGAAGACTCATTGTTCATACAAGGAGTTAATATGTAAACAATGGATAATGAACAAAGATTCATTGTTCACACAAGGGGTTACAATGAAAACAATGGGTAATAAAAAAAGAAAGAATCATTGTTCACACAAGGATTTACAATGCAAACATTGGGTAATGAATGAAGACTCATTGTTCAAACTAGAAGTTACAATGCAAACAATGTGTAGTGAAGGAAGACTCATTGTTTACACAAGGTGTTACAATGCAAACAACGGGTAATGAAGTAAGAAAGACTCATTTTTCACAAAAGGAGTTACAATGGAAACAATAGGTAATGAAGAAAGACTCATTGTTCACACAAGGAGTTACAATGCAAACAATGGGTAATAAATGAAGGATGAGTCATTGTTCACGCAAGGATTTACAATGTAAAAAACAGGTAATGCAGGAAGGAAGACTCATTGTTTGCACAAGGAGTTACAATGCAAACAATGGGTAATTCGGAAAGAATCATCATTCACACAAGGAATTTCAATGCAAACAATGGGTAATATAGAAAGGAAGACTTATTGTTCACAAAAGGAGTTACAATGGAAACAATGACTTCTGAAGAAAGACTCATTGTTCACACAAGGATTTAAAATGCAAACAATGGGTAATAAATGAAGGAAGACACGTTTTTCATACATGGAGTTACAATGAAAAAAATGGGTAATGAAGGAAGGAAGACTCAATTTTCACACAGGGAGTTACAATGAAAACAATGGGTAATGAAGGAAGACTCATTGTTCACAAAAGAAGTTACAATGGAAACAATGGGTAATGAAGAAAGACTTATTGTTCACACAAGGAGTTACAATGCAAACAATGGGTACTAAATGATGGAAGAGTCATTGTTCACGCAATGATTTACAATGCAAAAAACGGGTAATGCATGAAGGAAGACTTATTGTTGACACAAGGAGTTACAATTGAAACAATGAGTAATGAAGGAAGACTCATTGTTCACACAAGGAGTTAAAATGCAAACAACGGGTAATGAATGAAGACTCATTATTCAAAATAGGATTTACAATGAAAACAATGCGTAATGAAGGAAGACTCCTTGTTCTCAAAAGGATTTACCATACAAGAAATCGTTAATGAAGGAAGACTCATTGTTCACACAAGGATTTACAATGCAAACATTGGGTAATGAATGAAGACTCATTGTTCAAAATAGGATTTACAATGCAAACAATGCGTAATGAAGGAAGACTCATTGTTTACACAATGTGTTACAATGCAAAGAATGGTTAATGAAGGAAGAAAGACTCATTGTTCAATAAAGGAGTTACAATGGAAGTAATGTGTAATGAAAAGAGACTCATTGTTCACACAAGGTGTTACAATGAAAAGAATGGGTAATAAATGAAGGAAGAGGCATTGTACACGCCAGGATTTACAATGCAAAAAACATGTAATGGAGGAAGGAAGACTCATTGTTCGCACAAGGAGTTACAATGCAAAAAATGGGTAATGCGGGAATAATCATTATTCACACAAGGAGTTACGATGAAAACAATGGGTAATAAAGGAAGACTCATTGTTCACACAAGGAGTTAGATTGCAAATAATGGGTAATGAACGAAGATTCATTCTTCACACAAGGGGTTACAATGCAAACAAAGGGTAATAAAGAAAGGAAGAATCATTGTTCACTCAAGGAGTTTCAATGAAAACAATGGATAATGTAGAAAGGAAGACTTATTGTTCACACAAGGAGTTACAATGGAAACAATGTGTAATGAAAGAAGGAAGACTCATTGTTCACACATGGAGTTACCATAAAAACAATGGGTAATGACGGAAAACTCATTTTTCAAAAATGGAGTTACGATGCAAACAATGGGTAATAAAGGTAGACTCATTGTTTACACAAGGAGTTACAATGCAAACAATGGGTAATGAACGAAGATTCATTGTTCACACAAGGGGTTACAATGGAAACAATGGGTAATAAAGAAAGAAAGAATAATTGTTCACACAAGGAGTTACAATGCTAGAAATCGCTAATGAAGGAAGACTCATTGTTATCACAAGGAATTACAAAGCATGAAATCGGTAATGAAAGAAGACTCATTGTTCACACAAGGATTTACAATGCAAACATTGGGTAATGAATAAAGACTCATTGTTCAAAATAGGATTTACAATGCAAACAATGCATAATGAAGGAAGACTCCTTGTTCTCAAAAGGATTTACAATACAAGAAATCGGTAATGAAGGAAGACTCATTGTTCACACAACTATTTACAATGCAAACATTGGGTAATGAATGAAGATGCATTGTTCAAAATAGAATTTACAATGCAAACAATGCGTAATGAAGGAAGACTCATTGTTTACACAAGGTGTTACAATGCAAAGAATGGTTAATGAAGGAAGAAAGACTCATTGTTCAATAAAGGAGTTACAATGGAAGTAATGTGTAATGAAAAAAGACTCATTGTTTACACAAGGTGTTACAATGAAAACAATGGGTAATAAATGAAGGAAGAGTCATTGTACACGCATGTATTTACGATGCAAAAAACATGTAATGGAGGAAGGAAGACTCATTGTTCGCACAAGGAGTTACAATGCAAAAAATGGGTAATGCGGGAATAATCATTATTCACACAAGGAGTTACGATGAAAACAATGGGTAATAAAGGAAGACTCATTGTTCACACAAGGAGTTAGATTGCAAATAATGGGTAATGAACGAAGATTCATTCTTCACACAAGGGGTTACAATGCAAACAAAGGGTAATAAAGAAAGGAAGAATCATTGTTTACACAAGGAGTTTCAATGAAAACAATGGATAATGTAGGAAGGAAGACTTATTGTTCACACAAGGAGTTACAATGGAAACAATGAGTAATGAAAGAAGGAAGACTCATTGTTCACACAGGGAGTTACCATGAAAACAATGTGTAATGAAGGAACACTCATTTTTCACACATGGAGTTACGATGCAAACAATGGGTAATAAAGGTAGACTCATTGTTTACACAAGGAGTTACAATGCAAACAATGGGTAATGAACGAAGATTCATTGTTCACACAAGGGGTTACAATGGAAACAATGGGTAATAAAGAAAGAAAGAATAATTGTTCACAAAAGGAGTTACAATGCAAGAAATCGCTAATGAAGGAAGACTCATTGTTATCACAAGGAATTACAAAGCATGAAATCGGTAATGAAGGAAGACTCATTGTTCACACAAGGATTTACAATGCAAACATTAAGTAATGAATAAAGACTCATTGTTCAAAATAGGATTTACAATGCAAACAATGCGTAATGAAGGAAGACTCATTGTTTACACAAGGTGTTACAATGCAAACAATGGTTAATGAAGGAAGAAAGACTCATTGTTAAAAAAAGGAGTTACAATGGAAGTAATGTGTAATGAAGATAGACTCATTGTTCACACAAGGTGTTACAATGCAAACAATGGGTAATAAATGAAGGAAGAGTCATTGTACACGCAAGGATTTACAATGCAAAAAACGGGTAATGCAGGAAGGAAGACTTATTGTTCGCACAAGGAGTTACAATGCAAACAATTGGTAATGCGGGAATAATCATTATTCACACAAGGAGTTACGATGAAAACAATGGGTAATAAAAGAAGACTCATTGTTCACACAAGGAGTTAGATTGCAAATAATGGGTAATGAACGAAGATTAATTCTTCACACAAGGGGTTACAATGCAAACAAAGGGTAATAAAGAAAGGAAGAATCATTGTTCACACAAGGAGTTTCAATGAAAACAATGGATAATGTAGAAAGGAAGACTTATTGTTCACACAAGGAGTTACAATGGAAACAATGAGTAATGAAAGAAGGAAGACTCATTGTTCACACAGGGAGTTACCATGAAAACAATGGGTAATGAAGGAACACTCATTTTTCACACATGGAGTTACGATGCAAACAATGGGTAATAAAGGTAGACTCATTATTTACACAAGGAGTTACAATGCAAACAATGGGTAATAAAGAAAAAAAAGAATAATTGTTCACACAAGGAGTTACAATGCAAGAAATCGCTAATGAAGGAAGACTCATTGTTATTATAAGGAATTACAAAGCAAGAAATCGGTAATGAAGGAAGACTCATTGTTCACACAAGGATTTACAATGCAAACATTGGGTAATGAATAAAGACTCATTGTTCAAAATAGGATTTACATTGCAAACAATGCGTAATGAAGGAAGACTCATTGTTTACACAAGGTGTTACAATGCAAACAATGGTTAATGAAGGAAGAAAGACTCATTGTTCAAAAAAGGAGTTACAATGGAAGTAATGTGTAATGAAGAAAGACTCATTGTTCAAAAACTGAAGTAATATTGGTATGTGTCTCAGCCGGTCGGCCGGCTGAGACATGATGCATACTAAAATTCCACGTAACCACAATTCAACATCAGCCACTCCCCAGCCGGTCAGCTGACCGGCTGCCGGTCGGCCGGCTGGGAGCTAAAGTGCATGAAAATCATCACATAACTCAAATGAACATTTAACCAACATCAACTATCATCATAAATCATCAATTCTCATTATCAATTATCAACTAACAACAACTATTACCAATATCAAGATTCCTATGATTTCTAATCCTGTTCTAAATACGATTACTAACATAGAAAACACATTAAAAACACGTAAAGATATCGACTAACCCTTCACCGTTACCTTTATGCGTCTTTAATCGATTTCGAAGTCTTCCTCCACTAGATAGTAATCTTTGTCGGGGTCTAGAAAGTCTTCACCTACAATTAGATAATAAAAGATGAATATAATTCACCTTTGAGAAAGACGGATAAATTGAAAAGTGAGAAAGACGGTAATTTTATTACCAATTAAGATAGAGGACGATGAGAGGGAAGAATTAAGACGGAATTTAGCGGATTTGAGCAAGTAACGAAGGAGTAGTGACGATTTTGAGATTGAGCAAGTATGGAACTTAGGTTTTGGTGGTTACTTGATGAAGAAGAAGAAGTAAGTGGAAAATGAGGGAGTTAGGGTTTGAGGGAGCATGAGGGAGTAAGTGGAAAAATATGGGAAAAAGCCCATAAGCGTCTTAAGACGTAACTTACTCGAAATCTCGCGTAAAGTCCGGAAACGAACTCGGATTTTCTAAAATAGACACGGGAAATTAAATTCTAAACTAAAACTAAAATTCGCTGAAAAGTATCCGTATAATATTTTTACTATAAAAATAGGGTACATTTGCGGGTGTTACAATCACCCCACCTTTTAGAAAGTTTCGTCCTCAAAACTTGAGAGTAGAAAACATAAGTATCAAGACAAGAATCGGTTTTCAAAAACAACACGAAAGTTTTTACAAGGGAAAACATTTATGAAATGAGGTTCTTCTCGAAAATGGTTTATGAAGATTTTTCATAAGTGCGAAACTTTATTTACGGATCTCAAGAGTGCCCGTCGCGAACGAGAATTCTAATTATCCAGATCAAATCAATATCGAAATAGTGAAATCGAAAAATCAAAACAAGCGTTAGTAAGTGCAGGACTAGTCACCAGACGTCTCCAATAACAAGTCCAAACATCCAACCAAATGCAAAATCCAAATACAAAAGCAAAAGAAATCCATTTTCTCCAAAAAGAGGGTACACAATCCATCTTTAGACTTCTTTGAAACGTTAAATTAGAAATACAATATGAAAATGGGGATGGTGAAAAAAGATATATTTTACATCCCAGAGGGGCTATAATTGGAGATACCATTGTTTCTGGTACAGAAGTTCCTATAAAAATGGGAAATGCCCTACCTTTGACCGATATGCCGGCTCGTTTCGCATCTTCCCCCTAACAATCGAGCCAGTAAACTTCCTTCAATCGCTCCCAAAGCCGAGCCAAGGTCTTGTATCCCAAACAAAAATTAAGCTGCAAGAGCAGCAGGAGCGGGTAATCGAGTCTCTTGTAAAAAATGTAGTTGGTTAGTAGAGAGCGGTTGCACCAGATATGTGGAATCTAATGCTTATAGGTTCATATTTTGAAGTTAAATTTTTTTGATTAGATGTTTCGAAGAATTATTAGAAAATCCGATTGAATTTAAGCAAATGCCTCTCAATCAAAGGCTAGCATCTAGACCAGCTGAAGCTTTTTTGAAAAGATTAGGTTCAGAATTTTTGAAAGAATTCTTTACGGAGCAAGAAAAAGTGCTTTCCGGGAGCTTCAAGCCCGATTTCAGGTAGCACACCCCCCATGCAAGCACCACCCGACGAAGGGGGCATTGACTTTTCCCTTCCTATTAAACTTCTCTTTACGCAAAAGCTATGAACACTTTTCCGACTTTTCGTTAATTTAAATACTTAATTCAACATAAAATCTTAAAGCTGGCTCGACCAGCCCTTTCCCTCGGAATTAAAGCTCTCCTTCGCCGTCGGCTAGGAATTCTAGCTCGACCTGACTTTACTAACGAAGAATACTAGGCAGTTGCTGGCTTTCTCTTTTGGGGATGGGGGCTAAGCGATCCTACCCACATTGGACCTAGTGCCCAAGTAGTTTGGCCAATTGTAGGCCAAGAAATATTGAACGGTGATGTAGGCGGAGGTTTCCGAGGAATACAAATAACCTCCGGGTTTTTTCAGATTTGGCGAGCATCCGGAATAACTAGTGAATTACAACTTTATTGTACTGCAATTGGTGCGCGCGCAAATCCCAAAAACGCATAGTTTGTCCCCCAAAAATAACTTCTCCAGTCGGAGACCGCATTAGATACTTACCTAAACCAGTAGGTCCTTGAGCGGGTTAGAAATCTTTTATTTTTTCAACCCAATCGCTCTTTTTATTTTGGAAAATATTTATCAATATACTGTTTCTTCTACACATTCATGTCCATCTCCATATGGAGAATGGGGAGTTTAATAATTAGGATTCACTACAAAAGAAAATCCACACGTGGGAGAATACTTTCCCGCATCAGGCACTAAGTTTTTTAACGTCTAATTAGATCGGGTAATCATTCCGAAAGTACTTGTTCAACTAAGCGGGGATATTCTCGTCATATGTCGCGGTCGAAGAGGCCAGCCCCTGATGCGTTTTCATTAATGTAATAAAAATACTAAATGTTGTTCCAAAGACTCCTTCCGTTTTATGTATTTCAAAAAACTCAGAAATGAATATATCTGGAATAGAAAAATCCCAACCGCCCAAGTAAAGAACTGTTACAAATAGTGAGGAGATTAGTAGATTTAGATAGGAAGCAACATAAAATAAACCAAATTTAATACCTGAATATTCGGTTTGATAACCTGCTACTAATTCTTCTTCAGCTTCAGGTAAATCAAAAGGGACACAGTCGACGAGGCAGTTCAAGGAAAAACAACAAATAAAGCGGATGAAGCAGTCGAAGACGGGGTAGAAGGTGAGTGCCTTGACCTCATAAAAGAAAAAGGAAACAGCCTTAAGCCGGAAAGGCGAGTAGACAGGTAGGTTGTTCGACTAAAGACAGCCAGCGAGCCCCTTGACTTTCTTATTAGGGCGGGTAGCTAGGTAAATTAAAAAAGAGGGATTTTTGATATGATAATTTTTGGTATGAAGCAGACTTTGGCTCCGTTCCTGTCAATCCCAGTAGAGGAAGAGAGAAGGAAAAAGAGCCAAAAACGGACAAGTCTAATGGGAGAAGAATGGCTGACACGTTGACTACCTTCAAGACTAAAAAAAAAGAGAAAGAGTTCGCCGCGTATTCGGAGAAGAAAGCTGATAGCTGACTTCCTTCCTTTCTTAGGTGGACGATCAGGATCTAGGCGCAGCACTTGCTTTTCAAGAAGTATGTTCGAGGTGCTAAATCGCTCATTGGCTAAAGCTAAACCATTCTTCGGTTACGGAGACTTGGGCCGAGAAATCAACCCGGTTATAGGACCTTTATTCCCTGAGTTCAAGCTCAGGTTCATTAGGCACTTGGGTTCATAGCTTGCTTAAGGAAATGCCGTCTATTCTTCACCCTTTGATTCTTAATTTAGACGGAAGAAGTCTTATACTTATAACAACACAGTAAACCCCATTTGTTAGAATATCTCCCTTGGAGTCTCTGCACCTATCCTTTTTTAATTCTTGTTTTCTTAATCCTTTTTTTCTTTTGCTCCAATCCAATCCCGAAACGAAAAGAGTAGCTCCCGTTCCCTATTCGTCCTGGTCCCTGTGAAAGGTCCAGTCGATGGGTCTATATAACATAGAAAGGCAGGGTGTCCATGACGTGTACGTGTGGGATGCACCAACTCCTCATTAAATTTAATTTTGCCGTTATAAGGGGCTCGTAAAGTTTACAAGTCATTTTCGGATGTAATTGAAGGTAAAGAGGGACGATTTCGTGAGACTTTACTTGGTAAACGGGTCGATTATTCCGGTCGTTCCGTCATTGTCATAGGCCCTTCGCTTTCATTACATCGGTGTGGATTGCCTCGTGAAATTGCAATAGAGCTCTTCCAGACATTTATAATTCGTGGTCTAATTAGACAACATCTTGCTTCGAACATAGGAGTTGCTAAAAGTAAAATTCGGGAAAAGAACCGATTATATGGAAAATACTTCAGGAAGTTATGCAGGGGCATCCTATATTGTTAAATCGCGCGCCTACTCTGCATCGATTAGGCAGCTTCGTCTAGACCTGAATCTGGCTTGCTGGCTTGTTGCAGGCAGAGAGTTTTCATTTCAACGCGAGGAGGAGCTCCTCCTGAAAAATCTCCAGGAAAAAAAAGGACATCTCGGGGAGCAGCAACGGATTTCCGAAGTTCGGGAGTCCGTGGAGGCAACCGGCCACCTGCCTGCTTTCGATGAACAACCTTTCCTGCTCATTTCGGGCCAAAAGGCGGGTCAAAAGCTGCTCCAACCCGGCGCACCATCTTCAAATAAAGTATTTTCTACGGTAGCACCATGAATAGCGCATAGCAGGGCGGCACCCAATACACCTGCAACCCCCATCATATGAAAAGGGTTCAGCGTCCAATTATGAAACCCTTGAAAAAAGAGGATGAATCGGAATATGGCTGCTACACCAAAACTGGGCGCAAAGAACCAACCAGACTGGCCTAGTGGATAAATTAGGAATACAGAAACAAAAAC
>JAIUZE010069145.1:0-16474 GCA_022085475.1 Heliosperma pusillum
ATTTCCGTATTTATACAGGAGATATGTCTCCCGTCTTGTATATTTCTTTTGTATAATATTATTTCCGTTTTGTAATGACCTTTTTTATTTATGACACCTTCGTTATGTATTATTATCTTTTATGTATTTAAATAATTTTTTTTCTTTCCGCAAATTTGAGGGTGTCACAGTTATCGCCTTTATTGTTCTTTATTTTTTCCTTTTTGTTTATGTTATAACACCTTTCCTCTTATATAGGTCACATTTTTTCTCTTTTCGTTTCCTCCTCGTGATTCACTTGACTCTATCTCTCAACCTCTACATCTTCCCCCTTGGTAACGTGTGGTGTGTTCAAACATTAACACACATGAACACTACCTCATCCTCTTTTTCCTCCCCGTCTCCTTCCCCTTACCTTTCCACCCTTCCTTCGCCCTTTATCCCTTTCCCTCGTCCTCCTTCATTTCCCATCCTCCTCCAAATTCCCCTCTCTTATATTTCTTCTTTCTTCTCCTTTTCCCATTCCAGCCTCACTATAGTCGCTTTTCCGCCTTTTCATTTTCCTTTCTTATTCTTCCACACTTAACTTTCTCCTTTCTCCTTTTCCCCTTGTCACTGTCTCTACCTCTTCCCCTTCTCTTTCTCCTTATCTCGTCTATCGTCGCCTTTTTTGCACTCTTCCTTACATCCCTCTCCTTGTCTCCGCCCTCTCTTACTTCTTCTCAAATTAAACCACCTCCTCATTACCCTCTTTATCCTCGTCCTCCTCTTTATTGCCATGTTCCTTCCCCTCCCTCTTTTGTATCTCCCCTCCAATATTCCTCCTGTTATTCTTCCTCCTCCCCTTTTCTCAGGGTGTATTTATACTAATTATGAACTCTACCAAAAGCTTATTCTCTTACTTGTGTAAAACACAACTATTAGATACTTTACACCGATATTAGATCCTTGCCAACAAAGCAAGCTCCATAATCCAGACGTCGTCAACAATAGAGGATAAAACACAGCTATTTAGGTTAAACGAGTAGAAGTTTTTAAGCAAATTTATGTTTTACAAAGTAATATTGATCAATGGTACCAAATAGTACCTGAAATTGCTGGACGACAAAAGCTAACTCTATCCTCTAATAGATAGAAGTTATGTAGGATCATAAACTACACCTTCTTGAGCCTACTAATCCTTAATCGTGATCAGGAAAAAGAGCCCAACCCAAACGGGTTGTGAACACAAATATCCATCACTTGCAGTCTAGAAGCGACCTGCGACCTGACCACTGTCGTGATTCGTGTTTCGGTCCGACATAATGCTTCACCTGGGTTATCTTCATAAGCAACTCCCATTACATCTCCATTACATTGTTGGTCATCCGATATGAAGGACATTGGCCTCTAAATACTCCGAGCTCTTTTCCATTTCGATCTCGTGCTTGATCAAATTCCGTTCCTGGTTTGGCTCCATACCAACTTGATCAAACTTCCCCAAGTCCGCTTCAGGCCTTAGCAATGTACGCCTAGGTATTATCCATCCAATTTCATAGCCTATATCGACTTTTGGTCCCTTTGTCTTTCTAAATTGGGGCTCGGCCCAGCTTGCGCCAGTAAAAAAATGGGGTGGCTCCTTCTGCAAAATTGGGATTAAGTTAAGTCAACTACCCCCATTGTATCTGAATAGCCAACGTGGTGTACCTGAATAGCAGCAAACCACGTTTTGAAGCTACATGTGAACAAAGAGAATGACCACGTTTTGAAGCTACACGTGAACAAAGAGAATTCATTGCTTTGTATCTTTGTTTTCTTTCAAGAAGCAGTTTTTAAGACTAATACCCCAAACAATAGCCCCTATAGCGAAGAGGATGGGGTAACAATAAACTGTGTTACAACGTACAAGATAGACACACGTTTCCAAAATAAGAAATACAAAGCACGTAAAATTTCACTAAGTCGATTGTGCTCTAGTCATTCACTTTTTTAACCATTTTCTCTAGGCCTTCTTAACCATTCTAAGCGCATCAGAGGATTATTTTATTCCCTTTGATCAAGCTTTTAAGATATTTTCATAGAAATTGTTGCCGTCATCTTAACATAAAACTGGCTGGAACTCTAACTTAAATAAGCTAAAATAACATTAATAACACATCTATTGACATGCCATGACTCTAACTTGCCATGCTCAACATTTCAACACATTGACAAAATTCATTTTAAACCAAGGACATGAAAGTTTCTATAACATATCTGTGTCCAACACCCGACCCGTTTCACATCCTTTCGCAGTATAGGTGCCCCAAAGACTAAAACCACATCCCAATGATCCGAGGGCTGAAATAGCACACACTTCACAAAATACCATCAACATTTTGTAATAGTGTCGAGCAAACATGTGCAATTGTTTGTGCTGAAAATAAATGACGAAGATTTGGTTCAGATTATGGCTATGTGTAGCTCTAGAAAGGCAGGTGTTATGTAAGAATATATTTCCTTCTCTCCACCTGGAGTGTAAACTACTAAGGTTTACAAGTTTAAGGAATGCTTGATTAGGCTTACTCAAACTGATAACAATTTCAAGCAGAAATGGATGTTGTTTTAGAAAGGGTGAATTGTTTCAACTGAAAACTCAAGGATATGACTTAGAGAAACTCCCCTACAGCAAGGCACAAGAGAAGGGACTCAAAGACTAGTTCTGAGACAGGTTTAAAGTGTTACAGCAAAGCACAAACGTTCTAGACTAGACTCAAACAGCAAGCAAGCTAATCACAGCAAGGCACAGATTTAACTTGACTCACAAAGCAAGACACTGATCAGACACCTTGAAGATGTATCAGGCTTGACTCAAACTACAGCTCTTAGCACAAGTTTGAAAGATTTGAGGGATTTCTCAAAGTTAATTCATTCATAAAAGTCTGATCTAAACAACATACAAAGCCCTCCTTATATAGGGAGGCTGATATCTTGTGAACCATTGGATGTACAGATCATCCAAGGGCCAGCTTAGGATTTAAACTACTACTACAGACACTAATTAAGAGCCTCAAAATAGGACGAGCTCAACAACTATAAAGTACAGACACAAAAGCATAGAAAACAGACTAATGCAAAAATTAGTAAAGCAGCTTTTGGATTTTTCCTGAAATGGAATTCTGTTGTTCTTGTTGTTTTGCTGCTTTGCCCTGGATGTTTTGTTGCTCCTTGGGACTCTCTACTCTTATTAGGACTTAGATAAAACCTGCCTTGGACGAGGACAAGTTGACTTAAACAAAAGGAAGCCACATCTGGACTTGTACTCTCTCTGCTTTGATGTTCATTGGACTCTAGCTTGGGTTGCTTGTTACTTGAGTTTTTGCTAGACTTCAAAAAGGATTGTCCTAGACAAACTTGTTGATTAGTGAGTTGGCTTAATGGTAGGCCATGGTGGGGGTGGCTGGGATGCTCTGGTGTACCTCCTTGGTGCTGGGTTTGCTGACTGGTCTGCCTGGTTCTGACTGACATTGTTTCTGTCTTGTGTGGGTAATGTGGACTGAGTTGGGACTTGGCATGGCTTGATGAGCCCTGAACTATCTTCCTCAATGACTTGGCTTGGCCTGGCTTGAATTTGGCTTGTCAGGGCTTGTTGTTTGGACCTTGTGACTCGAGCTTCCATCTGATGGGGTCTTGGGGTCATGCTTGTCTGGCTTGTGGCTTGATCATCAAGGCCCCTTGGGTGAGCTCCTGCTGCAGCCTCCCCAGGTTGAAAAGGGTTTGACCTCAAGCCTGTGTCTTCCTCTCCCTCAGAGTCTTCATAGAAGAGACTAAGATCTCCAATATTGAATGTCCCATGAACTGCATATTCTCCTGGTAGATCAATTCTGTAGGCATTAGGACCTATCTTCTCTATGACTTGGAAAGGACCATCTGCTCTTGGCTCTAGCTTATTCTTTCTTTTGGAAGGGAATCTTTCTTTCCTTAGGTTGATCCACACTAAGTCTCCTGGTGCAAAGTCTTTCTTAACCTTAGGAACCTTGTCATTCTTCTTGTATAGATCATTGGTTCTCTCAATTTGTTTTCTGACTGATTCATGGAGTTTTAGCATTTGCTCCACCCTCTTCTTGGCATCATAGTGGATCTCTGACCTGCACACATTAGGCAAATTCAAAGGCATTAAGGGGTTAGTACCATAGACCACTTCAAAGGGGGAGTGGCCTGTGGCTGCTGATGGAGCTCTATTGAAAGAGAACTCTGCTTGAGCCAACTTTAAATCCCAATCCTTGAGAGATTTGCTGACTATACACCTCAAGATTCTTCCCAAGGTCTTGTTGGTCACCTCAGTTTGTCCATCTGTTTGAGGATGATGGGAGGTACTAAACAACAACCTGGTATTAAGCAATCTCCACAATGTCCTCCAGAAATGGCTCATAAATTTTGTGTCTCTGTCAGAAACAATGGTTCTTGGAACTCCATGTAACCTTACCACCTCATCAAGATATAGCTCTGCTACACTCACAACATCCTCATTTTTCTTACATGCAATGAAATGTGCCATCTTGCTAAATCTATCCACAACTACCATGATAGAATCTTTCCCTCTTGTTGTCCTAGGCAATGCTACTATGAAATCCATGCTTACATCTTCCCAAGGCCTACATGGGACTGGTAGGGGAGTGTAAGGTCCTGCCTGAAATGAACTCTTGGCCTTTTGACAAACTTCACACCTCCTGAGTACTATCTGGACCTCTCCCATCATCTTAGGCCAGTAAAACTGATCCTGCAGTATGTCCACAGTCTTCTAAACCCCAAAGTGTCCTCCAAGGCCACTCCCATGCACCTCCTTGATCAATAGACTCCTATAAGATCCTCTGGGAACACACAACTTGTTTCCTTTGAACAGGAATCCATTTTGTAGAGTGTAGGGTGAATCAATGGTCCTTGTTCCCTCTTTCTGTGCTAACCAATCTTCTGCAAAGTCTGGATCTTCCTGATACATATCCTTCATGAACTCAAATCCAAGAACCCTTTGCTCCATGGTTGATAGCAGAGTGTATCTTCTAGACAAAGCATCAGCCACCACATTTTGTTTTCCTTCTTTGTATTTGCTAGAAAAAGTGAATGACTGGAGGAACTCCACCCATTTAGCATGCGTGTGACTGAGCTTATGCTGGCCTCCTATGTACTTCAATGCCTCATGATCAGAGTGTAAGACAAAAGGCTTGGGCTTCAAATAATGACTCCAATGCCTTAGAGCCCTGACAAGAGCATAGAACTCTTTGTCATATGTAGAATAGTTCAGCTTGGCTCCACTTAGCTTCTCACTAAAATAGGCTACACGTTTCTTTTCTTGGATGAGGACAGCTCCAATTCCCACTCCACTTGCATCACATTCAACCTCAAATAGGCAATTAAAGTCTGGCAACCTGAGGATAGGTGCACTGCACAAGAGTTTCTTCATGTGTTTGAAAGCCTGCAAAGCATGCAAAGCATTCTCAGTCCAAGTGAACTCTCCCTTCTTCATACATTCAGTGAGGGGTGCTGCAATGGTGCTGAATTTCTTAATGAATCTTCTGTAGAAGGATGCTAAGCCATGAAACCCTCTTACTTCTGTGATATTCCTAGGAACAGGCCAAGACTGAACAACAATGATCTTGTCTTGATCAACTGAAATGCCTCTACCAGACACCACATATCCTAGAAACTTGACTTCCTCAGTCATAAAGGTGCATTTTTCAAGCTTCCCAAAGAGCTTACTCTCCTTAAGTATTTCAAACACAGTCTCAATATGCCTCAAATGATCATCCTTGCTCTTGCTGTAGATGAGAATATCATCAAAGTATACCACCACAAATCTTCCTAGGCAAGGCCTAAGCACTTCAGTCATTAATCTCATGAAGGTACTTGGGGCATTTGACAGGCCAATAGGCATGACAAGCCACTCATAGAGGCCATGCTTTGTTTTGAAGGCTGTCTTCCACTCATCTCCTTCCCTGATCCTCAATTGATGGCAACCTTGCCTCAAATCAATTTTAGAAAAGAACATTGAGCCACTCAGCTCATCCAACATGTCATCAAGCCTAGGTATAGGGAACCTGTACTTGACTGTGATGTTATTGATAGCCCTGCTATCTATGCACATCCTCCAAGTCCCATCCTTCTTAGGAACCAGTAATGCAGGCACAGCACATGGACTTAAGGATTCTCTTACAAAACCTTTGTTCATTAACTCTCCAACCTGTTTCTGCAGCTCTTGTGTAGCCTTAGGATCACACCTATATGCTGGTCTATTAGGTAGTACAGACCCTGGCACAAGGTCTATCTGGTGTTCAATTCCTCTTAAAGGGGGTAAGCCATCAGGAAGTTCCTCTGGGAACACTTCCTTGAACTGATCAATGAGGGGTTTAACTTCTGCAGGGATTACCTTAGACTCCCCTTCCTGAACTTCCTTTGATAGCAGCATCAATATAGGTTGCTCTTCACTACACTCTTTGACCATTGCTGACTCAGACAGAAACAAGACTCCACTAAAGTCTTCAGCCATACTGGGACTCCCATAACTCTTCTGATATGGTGGCAAGGGGGCTAATGGGTCACCTTCCTGCTCCCATGCTTGAAGGAATAGGTGTTGCTTCTTCCTTGGTGTATGGAGCTTTTATCAAACTCCCATGGCCTTCCTAATAATAAGTGACAGGCATCCATTGGAACCACATCACACAGTACTTCATCTTTGTACACACTTCCAATGGAGAATGGGACCAGGCATTGCTTATCCACCTTAAACTCTGCTCCTTTACTCAGCCATCTCAACTTATAGGGGTGAGGGTGCTCTTGAGTGCTTAACTTCAGTTTGTCAACCATAGTAACAGAGGCCACATTGGTACAACTACCTCCATCTATAATAAGGTTACAAACCCTCCCTTGTATAGTACATCTACTTCTGAAAATGAGGGACCTTTGATCCTCCTCCAAAGGTATCTGTTGTGAATGCATTACCCTCCATAGAACCAAGTTGTGGCCTGTATCAGGGAGTGCGACTATTGCCTCCTGACTAGGCTCTTCTTCCTCACTCACCACTTCTTCAACCTCAGGCTCATCCCTCTCATACTCAACTAGGCCTTCTTTCTCCCAAGTCTCAACCTCCATTATAGTTAAGGTCTTCTTAGAAGGGCAATCCTTCCTGAAATGTCCATAACCCTGACATTGGAAACACCTAATTCTGTTCTCAGTCATTGAGGTGCTTGGCTTCTGACCCATGATGCCTTTTCCCTTATCTAAGGTGGGTGGGGGTGCTGTCTTAGGGGTATCAATGGTCCTCAACCCACTGTAAGGTCTGGTTTGAAAAGATCTAACAGGCTTTGGTGTGACAGATTTAGTCTTTCCTATCTTTTCAATTCTCAAGGATAAGTTAACAACATCATCAAATGACCACAGAGGTTGCATCCTAACCTTGTTAGCAATGCTCTTGTCTAGACCTTCTAAGTACCTAGCAATCATTTGCTCAGGTTTCTCATTTATGTCACACTGCAATGTGAGCTGTTCAAACTGATGTAAAATAAATCACAATATTTTACTTTTTCAAAGATAACGTTGCAGCGGAAATAAAAATGATATAAAAAGATATGGATTAGTTGTGGAATCTCGCAAGATAAACAACTAAAACTTGAATTAGACAAGTAATCTCGCAAGACAACTTGACCAACTCGTGTGTAAACTCTCAACCTCGCAAGATATCAAGCTAACACAAATTCAACCTCGCAAGGAAGAATAATTCAATAAACTCGCAAGTTTAAAGAAGGGTTTGTTCGCAAACAAAAAGATATAATCTCAACTCAATTGTATATTAAAAACTGATTACAAAGCTTAGTATTTATACTACTACTACTTACCTTAAACTAACTAGATAGTAATTAGGAAATAATGTGAAAACTACCTTATTTCAGATTAGGAAATAAGATCACCACACTACTTTATTCAAATTAGGAAAATAAGATAATCATATCACTTATTACCTAAAACTAATTAAACTAATTGCAGAACAATACTGGAGCGGATTAGACAGTCCTAGAGAGTGTTCAGTTACGACTCTGACTGATTTCTTCAATATCTCATTATTTCCAAATGCTCCCGCATCATTCTCCCTTTCTTCGAAAAAATTTGCCCTCAAATTTAGAAGATGTTTGAAGCCACCCGGATAAAAAACAATCCTTAAGAATTTTGATGCAAACTTGATCAAAAACATAAAGCTATTTGCGCACTTCATAGATTGCTCCTTCAACTCGTCATCTTCAATATAGTCTTCATTCTTATCCATATCGAATAATTTCAACTTGTAACGAGTACCATAAATAATAACCCTATTGTGCCATCTTTTCTTATGCTTTCCGTTCTTGTGCTTTCCACCCCACCACCCTCCATGCACAATTGTAGCACAATTGTTGCTCGAAATAACAAGAATATCATGAGCTTCCATAACAATAGATTTTAATAAGAAAGAACGTTGATAAATCTCACCATATAGCTTCTTATCAATGTATTTATCAAGGGGCGATTGATAATTACTCTTGAAATCAAATTCATAATGAGTAATCCCTTGTTTATGAGATTCTTCATAATAAGGCATATCATTGGTATCAATCTCATCTTCAAGAATAAAATCAACTTGTATGTGTAATTTGGTAATCACCACTTCTTCAAATTCTTCGTCAAAAATAGCCGGTAAGTTAGGATCAAATAATGAAGTACCTTCTATACGAGATTCATCTTTTTCCTTGTCTGTTTCATAATTCGGATTTGAACAGTATTTTGTAATGTTCGATTGGACAAGGTCAGACATCATCTTCTCTACGTCTTCTACATGTCTCTTTTCTTTTTCCTCGTTAATAACTTCAAAAGTTTCAATTCTTGTATCTTCTATCTTTTTTGCTTCATAAGTTTGAACTGATTGTTGAAGCTTTTTAAGACTGAATGACAAAGAATCAACTCCTTTTTGTAACTCTTTGCATAATAAATAAAACTGATATTGCTTCCATTCATTCCATGTATGATTAGTTTTCTTCAAACCCATCTCATCACACACAAAAACTCAAGGACCGTCTTGGTTTAAAGAAATCAAGAGCCGAAGCTCTGATACCAAATTGATGTAAAATAAATCACAATATTTTACTTTTTCAAAGATAACGTTGCAGCGGAAATAAAAATGATATAAAAAGATATGGATTAGTTGTGGAATCTCGCAAGATAAACAAGTAAAACTTGAATTAGACAAGTAATCTCGCAAGACAACTTGACCAACTCGTGTGTAAACTCTCAACCTCGCAAGATATCAAGCTAACACAAATTCAACCTCGCAAGGAAGAATAATTCAATAAACTCGCAAGTTTAAAGAAGGGTTTGTTCGCAAACAAAAAGATATAATCTCAACTCAATTGTATATTAAAAACTGATTACAAAGCTTAGTATTTATACTACTACTACTTACCTTAAACTAACTAGATAGTAATTAGGAAATAATGTGAAAACTACCTTATTTCAGATTAGGAAATAAGATCACCACACTACTTTATTCAAATTAGGAAAATAAGATAATCATATCACTTATTACCTAAAACTAATTAAACTAATTAAACTAATTGCAGAACAATACTGGAACGGATTAGACAGTCCTAGAGAGTGTTCAGTTACGACTCTGACTGATTTCTTCAATATCTCATTATTTCCAAATGCTCCCGCATCACAAACTCTCTCAAGTAGGATTCAACAGGTTTATCCCCTTGTTTCAACTTAGACAACTTAATAAACAGATCATGGGTGTAATCCTTAGCAACAAACTTGTCTAGCAGTTTCTTTTTCAGTTTAGTCCAAGACTTGATGAGTTCTTTCCCTTCCCTAGCCCTTAACCCTTTCATGGTTTCATACCAAAGAGAAGCATACCCTTTCAGTTTAAGGATGACTACTTTAAAAGACTTAGAATCATTATATCCTTTGTACTCAAAGATTATTTCTACTTCTCTTAACCATTCTAACAAATCATCAGGATTAAGACTACCAGAAAACTCAGGGATGTCTACCTTAAGATGCTTGTCTATGTGCCTGTGGATGGAAGCCCTGCTCCTTGTTGAGTCATCTGAGTCTGGATACTCTTCATCATCAGGTGGCCTTCCTCTGCCTCCTCCTTGGCCTCTTCCACGTCCTCTGCCTCTTCCTCCTATGGCAAGATTGCCATCAAGAGCCTCATTCACGGCCCTTGTGAGTTGTGTGACAGTTCTGGTTATGCCTTCTACCATAGTCTCTAAGTTTGTGATTCTCTCTTCACTCATTGGGTTGTTTTTGTGTTTTTAAATGTAGTTAGGGAAAATGAACTCACTAAGACTCTCAACCAAAGCTCTGATAACCAATTTGGAGTGTAAACTACTAAGGTTTACAAGTTTAGGGAATGCTTGATTAGGCTTACTCAAACTGAGAACAAACTCAAGCAGAAATGGATGTTGTTTTAGAGAGGGTGAGTTGTTTCAACTGAAAACTCAAGGATATGACTTAGAGAAACTCCCCTATAGAAAGGCACAAGAGAAGGGACTCAAAGACTAGTTCTGAGACAAGTTTAAAGTGTTACAGCAAAGCACAAACACCCTAGACTAGACTCAAACAGCAAGCAAGCTAATCACAGCAAGGCACAGATTTAACTTGACTCACAAAGCAAGACACTGATCAGACACCTTGAAGATGTATCAGGCTTGACTCAAACTACAGCTCTTAGCACAAGTTTGAAAGATTTGAGGGATTTCTCAAAGTTAATTCATTCATCAAAGTCTGCTCAAAACAATACATAATACCCTCCTTATATAGGGAGGCTGATACAATGTGAACCCTTGGATGTAAAGTCCATCTAAGGGTCAGCTTTGGACTTGAACTACTACAACAGCTAAATAATTAAGGACCTCACAAGAGGACGAGTTTAACAACTAACTAGTACAGACACAAAGACACAAAACAGACTGAATCAAAAAGCAATAAAGCAGTTTTTGGATTTTTCCTGAAATGGAAATCTGTTGTTCTTGTTGTCTTGCTGCTTTGCCTGGATGTTTTGTTGCTCCTTGGGACTCTCTACTCTTATTAGGACTTAGATAAACCTGCCTTGGATGAGGACAAGTTGACTTAGACAAAAGGAAACCACAATCTGAGCTTGTACCTTCTCTGCTTTAATGTTCACTGGACTCTAGCTTGGGCTGTTTGTTACTTGAGTTTTTGCTAGAATTCAAAAAGGATTGTCCTGGACAAACTTGTTGATCAATGAGTTGCCTTGATGGTAGACCATGTTGGGGGTGGCTGGGATGCCCTGGTGTACCTCCTTGGTGCTGGGTTTGTTAACTGGTCTGCTTGGTTCTGATTCGCATTGTTTCTGGTTTGTGTGGGTAATGTGGACTGAGTTGGAACTTGGTGTGACTTGGTGAGCCCTGTACTTTCTTCCTCAATGGTTTGGCTTGGCCTGGCTTGAATTTGGCTTGTCATGGCTTGTTGTTTGGACCTTGTGACTCGAGCTTCCATTTGAAAGGGTCTTGGGGTCAGGCTTGTCTGGCTTGTGGCTTCATCATCAAGACCCCTTGGGTGAGCTCCTGCTACACATATCCTTACCATCTAGAGAAATTGTCTCTTGTTCTACTCTTTACCCTAATGTCCCTATTTCTATTGCGGGTACTATCTTTCCCGCTAATCTCCTTAAGTTTCCTCTAGGAGAGTTCGATGTAATCCTAGGTATTGATTGGTTAGCGTTATACCATGCTAGATTCGAGTGTCGAGATCAAAAGATTTTTTTAAAGAGTCCTTTAGGAGTTAGAATAACCTATAAGGGATCTCATTCCCGAATGGGTGTGTCTTTGATTTCCGCAATGAAGTTGGTGAGTATGGTAAGAAAGGGTCACCAAGCGTTCTTGTGTATTGTGACTTCTACAACTACCTCCTTACCAAAGATTGAAGATGTACCTATAGTTTGTGATTTTGTTGATGTATTCCCCAAAGACTTGCACGGGATCCCTCCAGAGCGTGATGTTGAGTTTTCCATTGATCTTGTACCTGGATCCGGACCCATAGCTAAAGCTCCATACTGTATGGCTCCAACCGAATTGAAAGAGTTAAGGAAGCAACTTGATGATATGATTGAAAAAGGTTTCATTCGACCAAGTGCTTCGCCTTAGGGTGCTCCCGTTCTCTTTGTGAAGAAGCAAGATGGTTCCATGAGACTTTGTATTGATTACCGTGAGTTGAACCGTATTACAATCAAGAATAGGTATCCTTTGCCAAGAATTGAAGATTTGTTCGATCAACTAAAGGGTGCTTCTACATTTTCCAAGATTGATTTGAGATCTGGATATCACGAAATTCCCGTTCGTGATGCCGACATACCGAAGACCGCTTTTAGTACAAAATATGGTCACTTTGAGTTCAAGGTGATGCCATTTGGATTGATTAATGCTCCCGCTATTTTTATGGATCAAATGAACCGCACATTTAGTGAGTATCTTGACAAGTGTGTAGTGGTGTTCATCGACGACATCCTTATTTTCTCCAAGACCGAAGAAGAGCATGTTATTCCTCTTAAGACTATTTTGGGTGTCCTTCGTTGTCAAAAGTGGTTTGCCAAATTCTCCAAGTGTGAATTTTGGTTACCTAAAGTGTCCTTTCTTGGACATGTAATTTCTAAAGAAGGTGTGATGGTAGACCCTTCTAAAATTGAAGCTGTGGTTGATTGGAAGAGTCCAACCTATGTTAGAGAAGTCCGAAGTTTTCTTGGTTTAGTTGGTTACTAACGTCGTTTTGTCAAAGATTTATCAAAGCTTACTAGACCGATGACTCAATTGTTGAAGAAAGAAACCAAGTTCGTATGAAATGAAGCTTGTGAAGCCGCTTTTCAAGAGTTAAAGAAAAGGTTGACTACCACCCCGGTGTTGACTTTACCTGAAGATGGTGTAGACTTTAATGTCTATTGTGATGCTTCCAAGATGGGATTGGACCGTGTACTTATGCAAAGTAGGAAAGTGGTTGCTTATGCCTCGAGACAGTTGAGAATTCATGAAGTGAACTACCCTGCTCATGATTTGGAATTAGCCGCCGTTGTCCATGCCTTGGTGTGGAGACACTATCTTATTGGTGTTCATTGTCGCTTATTTACCGATCACAAGAGTTTGAAGTACATATTTACTCAAAAGGAGTTGAATATGAGACAAAGAAGATGGTTGGAATTGGTAAATGATTATGACTTTGAGTTGTTATACCATGAAGGGAAGGCAAACTTTGTTGCCGATGCTCTTAGTAGGAAATCTTCTCATGCCTTGAATGGTATGTGGGTATTACCCGATGATCTTTGTGTTGAGTTTCGAAAGTTGAAGTTGGAATTCGTGGAACGTGGATTTGATTATGTTGGTGCTATGGTTGCCGAGCTCGTTTTTCTCTGCGAGATCCGCGAAAGCCAAGTTGATGATCCTACCTACAAGTCTATTCAAGCCAAGCTTCTAGAAGGAAAAGCAAAAGACTTTAAGATTGATGACAAACGTGTCCTTCGACTCCATGACTGTTTTTTTGTACCTAATGCTCTTGACTTGAGAAAGCGAGTTCTTGATGAAGCTCACCTTTCTCCTTATTCTATCCACCCCGTAGGTGATAAAATGTATAAAGACTTGAAGCTACAATTTTGGTGGCCGAATTTGAAAGGCGATGTTGTGTCCTATGTCGGAAGATGTCTTGCTTGCCAACAAGTGAAAATCGAACACAAGAGGCTCGGTGGATTGCTACAACCTTTGGATATTCCGCTATGGAAGTGGAAATCTATTTCTATGGATTTTGTCATGGCTTTGCCAAGGACCGTTGGACGTAAAGATGTCGTTTGAGTTATTGTTAATCGTTTGACCAAGAGTGCCAGATTCATTCCGATCAAGGAGACTTGGAGTTTAGATCGACTAGCGAAAGCCTATGTTGATGAGATCGTTAGGTATCATGGTGTTCCCAAGAAGATCATATCCGACCGAGATCCGAGGTTTTGTTCGAGATTTTGGAAGGCCTTACAAGAAGCCATGGGTAGTAAGTCGTTGATGAGTACCGCTTTCCATGCCGCTACCGATGGTTAGACCGAGAGGACTATTCAGACTTTAGAAGACTTGCTTAGGGCTTGTGCACTCGACTTCCAATCTTGTTGGGAAAAGAGTCTACCGTTGGTGAATTTTCTTACAACAATAGTAATCATGCCTCGATCAAGATGGCTCCTTATGAAGCTCTCTATGGAAGAAAATGTCGAAGTCCTATTTGTTGGGATCAATTGAGTGATGTTCGTGACTTAGATCCCGATGTTCTTGTTGAAACTATTGATCATGTGAAGGTCATTCGTGATAGAATGAAAGCCGCTCAAGACCGACAAAAATCTTATGCCGATGTCGGAAGAAGACCGTTAGAATTTGAAGTTGGAGATAAAGTGTTCTTGAAAGTATTTCCGATGAAGGGTGTTAAGCGGTTTGGTGTAAAGGGTAAATTGAGCCCGAAATACATTGGACCCTTTGATAATAAGAAAAGAATTGGTGCCGTAGATTACAAGTTGGACTTGCCCCCGAATTTGAATAAAGTTCATGATGTCTTCCATGTTTCTCAATTGAAGAAGTACATTAGTGATCCAAGCCATGTCTTTCAAGCGAAAACATCTGAGCTTGAACCGAATTTGTCCTTTGAAGAGAAGCCGATCCGCATTCTAAATCGCAAGGATAAGAAGTTGAGAAGTAAAGTGGTGCCTTTAGTGAAAATTTTGTGGAGATGTGCTAATGTTGAAGAAGAGACGTGGGAAACGGAAGCTTCTATGCGTATTAAATATCCAAGTCTATTCTATTATGGTATCTTTCTTTCGCTCAAGTTTTGAGGGCAAAACTTTTTAAAAGGTGGGGTGATTGTAACACCCGCAAATGTACCATATTTTTAAAGTAAAAATATTATACAGATACTTTTCAGCGAAATTTAGATTTAGTCTAGAATTTAATTTCCCGTGTCTATTTTAGAAAATCCGAGTTCGTTTTCGGACTTTACTCGAAATTCGGAGTGAGTTACGTCTTAAGGCGCTTATGGGCATTTTCCCATGTTTTTCCACTTACTCCCTTATACTCCTTTAAACCCTAACTCCCTCACTCACATTCAACTTACTCCTTCCTCACCAAGTAACCCCCAAAACCCTCAGCTCTATATTTGATCAAGCTAAAGATCGACACTACTCCCTTATTACTTACTCAAATCCGCTAAATTTCGTCTTAAACTTTCCCTCTCTTCGTCCTCGATCTTAATTGGTAATAAAATTACCATCTTTCTCACTTTTCAATTTATCCGTCTTTCTTAAAGGTGAATTATATTCATCTTTTGTTGTCTAATTGTAGGTGGAGACCTTCAAGACCTCGACAAAGACTACTACCTAGTAGAGGAGGACCTAGACGAGGATTGAAGATGCGAAAAGGTAACGGTGAAAGGTTAATCGATATCATTACGGGTTTTATTGTGTTTTTTATGTTAGCAATCGTATTTAGGATAGGATTAGTATTCATAGGATTTGTGTTGCTGATGATGGTTGTTGTTTGTTGATAATTAATGAGAATTGATGATTGATGATGATAGTTGATATGTGTTGATGATTTTGGATAATTCTTAGTGATATGTGATCATTTTCGTATGCATGATGATTTTGGTATTATGTAGGTCTCACCCGGCCGACCGGCTGGGACACATCTCAATTACTTCTTCTTTTCTCAAGTGTTATATGGTCCAGCCGGGTAGCCGGCAGCCGGTGCATTTGACTGGCTGGATCATGTTGTATATTGGTAGATTTTCAATTGTTACATTTACGTAATGACTTTAAATATTCGTGTTTAGAATATATGATATCCCATTCGCTTGTATCGCATGTTTTGTGACGGATTTTGATATATCTCACTTTGAGTCGGTTTCTCATATGTTATGGTTTGAGCATTGATTGTTAAGTGCTTTGAACTCTCATTCCCCGGCTACCTCCTCTCTTGTAAGGCTGAAATGTCGGAACGAGGAGATGTATCCTTAATGCTTAATTGCATGTTTTAGTCGGCATATGACGACGTTGTTGGGAGGCGAACGCTTTGCGTTGATCAACCTGGCCGTCAATGTTGTATACTTGCGAGGTGGTGTCATTGCATGTAGAGTAACTGTGACACCCTTGAATTTGCGGAAAGATAAACAAGTAATTTAAATAAATAAAAGATGAGAATACGTTTTTAATAGGTTCACTTTAGTAAAAATCGGTAAATTTTAAAACCGGAACCTACCATTAAATATATTTATCATAACAAAGGTGTCTTAAAGAAAAAGGTTCACAACAAAAAGGAAATAATATTATACATAAGAAGTATCTAAAACGGGAGACATATCTCCCAAATAAATACGGAAATAAAAGAGTGTATTAAATAATACAATCCTAAGAACCGAATATAGGTCCAAGGTAATACTTCACTCGCTAGCTCGTCAATGTACCCAATCTTTGCATCACAAA
>JAIUZE010069146.1:0-42211 GCA_022085475.1 Heliosperma pusillum
CACAAAAGTTATGGCAACTTTAGCTATAACTTCAGACAAGACAAATGTTGAGAAAGAAGCTCTTGAGTCTAAAGTTATAGCTAATGAAGCTATAATCTCAGAGTTGAAGCTCAACATTAAGCATCTTCAAGCCAAAGTTGTAGCTAATGAAGCTATAACTTTAGAATTGAAGAAAGTCAATGAGTTTTTACAATCTGAGGATAAGGCAAAGGAAGTTGTTATCCTTGATCACGAGAAAGTAAACTCCTTTCTCTCTCAGCAATTGAAAGATATAAAGGCTGAATTCTCCCAAGCCAAAAGTCAACACAATGAGGAGAAACTTATCTTGAACAAACGTTTCAATGATTTTCGTGAAAATTTCAAAAAGAACAATCCCTCCAAAGACTCGAATGTAGATCATTCGTCGTGTGAAAAAGAAATTAAGTCTTTGAAGGAATTGCTCCTGCATGCACGAAAAGTTCATGATAAGTGGGAAGGAAGTCAGAAGGTCTTAGACTTCCTTACCGAACAGTCTAATAATAACATGAAGATGGGTCTAGGTCATGAATGCTATAGTCGCAGAGACCATGATAAATGCAAATCCACTCCTTCTGATCGTGATTTCACAAGAAGAAAGTACGTAAATCTTTCAGAATATCTAATTTGCAATTATTGTGGTCACAACGGTCATGTTAAAGATAATTGTGTCAAATATGTTAACGACAACAAAAATCAAACTGATTTTGTGAAAGAGCATGACGCGTCTAGTGTTAATGAGTCCGAATCTGAACCTCAACGTGATGAGGTTAGAAATAATGAGTTTAGATGGTTTTATGACATGGCTTTCGATTACACATCTGTACCTTCAAAATCTAAATCTTATGTGAATCAGAAGCAGTCATTTAAACCTAATGTGCGTCGTAACAATAATCAATATAATAAACCTAAACAACCCTATGTTAAGAAGAAAAGAATTGTTAGACAAGTGTGGGTTAGGAAGGATCAAATACATAGAGTCACTAACCACAAAGGACCCAACTTAGCGTGGGTACCTAAAAACTGTATTTGACTCTCTTGCAGATAATAGTGAAAGAAAACAATTTATGGTATCTCGATAGTGGATGTTCAAGACACATGACTGGAAACAAGAATTTTTTTCTTTCACTAGAGCCCTTCAACGGTGGCAAAGTCACCTTTGGAGACAACAAGAAGGGCAACATAATCGGTGTAGGTAAGATTGGTATATATTCTTCACATGCTATTAATAATGTATATCTGGTAGATGGCCTTAAGCATAACTTGCTTAGTATCTCTCAATTATGTGACAAAGGAAACAAAGTCGTTTTTCATTCAAATGTTTGTCGTATCATAGTTGAAGGAACTAGCAATGTTATCTTAGAAGGTCTACGTAAACGGAACGTGTATATGATCGATTTAAACAAAGTCACTACAAGTTCCTTTACGTGCATGAAAGTCACTGTGGATGATTCATGCTTGTGGCACAAGAGGTTTGCACACATCAGTCCAACAATTTTAAAGAAACTTAAATCATGGGATTTAGTTTAGGGTTTACCCTCAATCAAATTCAAACAAGAAAAGATGTGTGACTCATGTGCCCGTCTTAAACAAGTTAGATCTTCATTCAAACCGAAACAAGTAGTAAGTACAGAGCGTCCACTTGAGTTGGTACACATGGATTTGTGTGGACCTATGAAAGTCAGAAGCCGCGGTGGATCAAGGTACGTATTCATCCTCGTCGACGACTACTCAAGGTATGTATGGCCTATCTTTCTATTTACTAAAGATGAAACTTTCGATGAGTTTGTAGTACTAATGAAGCTCGCCCAAAACAAGTATGATAAAAAGTTAGTTTCCATTTGTACAGATCATGGCACCGAATTTGGTAATCAAGCTTTTATAGAATATTGTAGGGAGAATGGTGTATGACATAACTTTTCTGCACCACGAACCCCACAACAAAATGGTGTCGTGGAACGTATGAATAGAACATTAGAGGACATGGCCCGCACTATGCTTTTGTGTAGTGGCCTTCCTAAGAGCTTTTGGGCTGAAGCCATTAGTACTGCATGCTATGTGCACAATAAAGCTATGATTAGACCTATTCTCAAAAAGACTCCCTATGAACTTTTAAGAAGGAGAAAACCCAATATAGCTCACCTTCGTTGCTTCGGGAGTAAATGTTTTGTCCATAATAATGGAAAACGTAATTTGAGCAAATTTGATCCACGAAGTGACGAAGCTGTGTTTGTTGGTTATTCTAATCATAGTAAAGCATTTAAAGTTTTTAACAAAAGAACGTTGTGCATAGAAGAAAGTGTTCATGTTGTATTTGATGGAGATAATGTGCCTGAACAAGTTGAACAGAATGAAGAAGAAGACATGAATGATCCAGACTTTCGCCTTTCAAGGGAAGACGAGCCAGACAATAATGAAGAAGTTATTGAAGGAATCAATGATGAACTTAATAAATCCGCAAATGACCTTGAACAGAGAACTGAGACAATTGTTGATGATACGAATGTCTCTTCTCAAAAAAAGGAAAAGGAAACTGAAGTTATAGCTGATGATGCTATAACTTTGAACCAGGACCAAGATGGTGTAACTGAAGTTGTACCAACTTCAGCTATAACCCCAGAGTCCAACTCAGGGGGAACCAATCTTGATTCTGAATCATTTGAGGAAAGTGATAGTTCATCAGATGATGATGAGCCTAGGAACTCTAAGAAATGGAAATATAAGAGTTCTCATCCTATGGATAGTATCCTAGGAAGTTTGAATAAGGGAGTTCAAACTAGGCGAACATTAAATAACTTTTGTTCATTCTATTCTTTTCTGTCTACCATAGAGCCTACCAACATCAAAGAAGCTCTTGCAGAATCCGACTGGATTGTAGCAATGCAAGAAGAGCTTCAACAGTTTGAACGTAATAAAGTATGGCACCTTGTGCCACGACCTCCTAATCGAACTGTGATTGGTACTCGATGGGTATTCAGAAATAAATTGGATGATTCAGGAGTTATAGTTCGTAACAAGGCTCGATTGGTCGTTCAAGGTTATAATCAACAAGAAGGGATTGATTATGACGAGACATTCGCTCCAGTAGCAAGACTTGAAGCTATTCGCTTGCTCATCGCCTTCGCAGCTCATAAAGGAATGAAACTGTTCCAAATGGACGTTAAGACTGCATTTCTTAACGGTTATTTGGAAGAAGAGGTTTTTGTTGAACAACCTCCTGGATTTTTGAATAGCAAGTTTCAAAACCATGTTTTTAAACTCGATAAAGCTTTATATGGTTTGAAACAAGCGCCTAGGGCTTGGTACGACAGATTGTCAAAATTTTTATTACAAAACAATTTTAAAAGAGGATCTGTTGACAAAACCCTATTTCTAAAATCCGAGGGTTCTGATTTACTTGTTACTCAAATTTATGTAGACGATATTATTTTTGGTTCTACTAACAATAAATTGTGCAAGTATTTTTCAGATCTTATGACCTAAGAATTTGAAATGAGCATGATGGGAGAATTGAAATTCTTCCTAGGATTGCAAATCCAACAAACCAAAGAAGGAATCAAGATTCACCAACAAAAATATGTCAAGGAGCTAATCAGAAAATTTGGTATGGAGAACGCTCATCCAATGGACACACCTATGGTAACTGATAAAAAGTTGACCATGGATGAAAATGGTAAGTCCGTAGATGAGACTACATATCGAGGTATGATTGGTTCTTTATTATATTTAAGTGCAAGTAGGCCTGCCATTATGTTCAGCGTATGTGTCTGTGCTAGATTTCAATCATGTCCTAAGGAATCACATATGATTGCAGTTAAACGTATCTTGAGATATTTAATTGGTACATCTAACTTATATTTATGGTATCCACTTGAGTGCAATTTCGATCTAGTAGGATATTCAGACGCAGATTATGCGGGATGTTCTTTAGATAGAAAAAGTACCTCTGGATTTGCTACGTTTGTTGGACCATGCATAATTACTTGGGGCTCAAAGAAGCAAAATTCGGTTGCGTTATCTACTGCAGAAGCCGAATATATCGCTGCAGGACTGGTATGTTCTCAACTACTTTGGTTAAAGCAACAACTATGTGATTATGGTGTTAATGTTGGTTGTATGCCTGTTTTCTGTGATAATACGAGTGCTATTATTATTTCTAAGAACCCAGCTCAGCATTCTCGTACTAAGCATATAGACATTAGACATCATTTTTTGCGTGACCATGTAGAAAAGGGCAACATTAAACTCGAATTTTGTAGTACTGACAATCCATGGGCTGACATTTTAACAAAGGCGTTAGCGAGAAGACGTTTTGAGATTTTGCGGTTGGAAATTGGTTTAATCGGTAGCAATTAAATTCATCTTATTTATTTTGTGAACCTGCGTGACTGGCTAGAATAAGACGAGATTGTATGACTGTGTTCGCATATTTCATTGCTAGTATATTTGTGTTTAATATAACATATTTTACGTGAGTATCTTGCATATTAAGTGTTTTATGAAAATTGAATTATGAACCACATTTTTGCCAAAAACCTATCTTATTCACTTTCCAAAATTGAGCCAAATTCTACCCATGTATCCTATGCTAGCCGAATTTCTTAAACAAAATATACCTTACCATATCTTTTTATTTACCAAATTCTATCCTTACCATATCCCAACAATTAACCACCCAAGATTCCTTTTCCTACCAAAATTCAAATTAAAAAAAAAAAAAAAAAAAAAGGGAAAGAGACTACTTGGGGCCGGCACACCCATGTGCCGAAGTACAAAAGCAATACCCAATTCTTACACCATCATAATTACCTTTCACTTTCACCACATCAATACTCAACCAATTTTTTTTTACTCCTTCTCCTTCCTCACGGCTCCCACACACAAACAAAGAAAAATTTACCCAAACCTTCAACCTTCATCAATGGCTTCCACTAGATCAAAAATCTCCAAAAACCCAAACCCAAAAACTCCCAAGCCTAGTATGCCTAAAAATACCTCTTCTACTCCCACACAACAATCACCCACCCTAAACCAAACCGAGTCCGGTGCGGGTCTTGAGGGTACAAAAAGAAGAAGGTTAAATAAAGGCAAAGGTAGACTCCAAGACGAAGCTACAACCGAAGTTGCTGACACGGTTCCCGAATCACCAACACGGGTTACATTACGTGATTTTTCGCCTCAAGAAACATCTTTCGGGCTTGATAAACTCCGTCTCACAAAAGATGAAAGAAAGCTTGTAAACCGAGTTGCTCAGTACGGAATACACGATGGTCGTTTCTATCCGAAAGCTTGGTGTGATAAATATGCGGCTTTAGGATTCTTTACTGATTTTCTGAATTTTCAAGAATGGGAAACCGTGGCACAGTTTTCGGGTCCTGTTTATCCGATTGAGGTAATACAGTTTTTCGCTTCTGTTTCATTAAACGATGGAGTGTTGAATGCCGTCATTAATGGCCGTTCAATCTCGATCTCCGTGACGGACTTTTGTACTTTGTTTTCGGTTTCTGATGATGGAATCAAAATCAATCCGAGTACGTCATGGGATGAACTGACGGACATGGCTAAGTTGGAAGTTAAGAAATATTTTGATGTTGGGGCGTCGTTGTCGAGTTGTGTGTTGGCGGGAAGTGTGTCACCAAAATTGAAATTTTTGCTAAACTTTTTATGGAATACCGTAATTCCGCGTCGGGGAGGACGGGACAAAATTGCATGCTATGAGATGTTGGTCGTGAAGCATTGGTTGGAGGGAAACCGGGTTAATTTACCTTCTCTTGTCTTTTCTCGTATTTCACAAACCGCCTTTTCGGTGACCGAAGACAAAATATATTCCACTCTTGATCTACCCTACGGAATGTGGGTATCAAGGCTCCTCGAGTCGAAAGGAGTTGTTAATGTGAACAATTATGGGGTCACCGTAAAAGACGACATGTGTGATACGTTCTTGAAGTTTATTAAGCTAGAACGGAACATTCTTGATTGTAAGCAAGAAGTATATAGGCAAAGGGATTGGATGACATTCTTGGTGAGCCAAGGCGGGTCTTTGGTTAAGAGCGGAACGGAGATGCGTGAGGGGATGCGTACCATATACGATGCGACGGAGGCTCTTTCGTTGAAAGTTCGGATTTTTGACGTTTGCCTTACCGCTCAAGCTACACATGTGTCTTCTTGCCTTGACCGTCTCTCCACTCTTGAGTACCGCACTAGGCCCGGTTATAAAGCACCCTAGCCTTATCCGTCCAACCCACATTGCCTTGCTTTTCTATCCTTGGTTGTTTGTTCTTTAAAACTACTAATCCTATTCGGCCCATTTTGGCTTATTTTGACATTGTTCTATTCGGCCCAATGGCACTTAACAATATATTTTGTGGTTTGTAGTTTTAATTAACATTTGCACTTGATCTTGCTAGGTATATATCGTTTTATATTGCGTATTTTGCATATCTATTTCTTGCCTTGACATGTGTTATTCTAGTCGTTTCATGTCTTTGTTCTTGTCTTTTCGATGATGCCAAGAGGGGGAAGAAATGATATGATTTGAGTCTTTGCTTAAGCTTGCTCCTTGTCAAGACTCGTTATCTCTTAAATTCTTTCAAGCTATAACTTTGGCTAAGTTGTTTTGTTCTTGCGATCAAAGTTGCTATAACTTTGGAGTGTTTTGTTGAGGGGGAACCATACTTAGTTACATTATTAAGAGGAAATCAGATGAGACTTGTCATCATCAAAAAGGGGGAATTTGTTGGTCAAATTTCATAGTTTTGATAATGTCATGTGTTTACGTAATAATATGTTTTACTCGATATATCATATGCGTGTAATTGTGTGTTTTAGTCTTATTATAGCTAACAACAATTATGAGAAGAAAGATCAAAGTTAGGCATAACTTTGATAAAGTTTGTGAGACAAAGTTATAACAACTTCAGGAATAACTTTGGAAGTGAACATGGAAGTTATAGCTAACCAGGCATAACTTTAAAGAAAATCGCTTCAAACAAGATCTACATAATACTACACAAGACTCGAGATGGAGGGACTTTGTGATCAAGATGAAAAGATGATCCGTATACTGAAGATCTTTGTGAAGATTAGATAGTATAGGTCGTCATTCGGTAACTATTCCATTCGAGAGATTTTATGTTCAAAAGTTATAGCTTTAGTCTATGACTTTGGATGATAAAATATTGATGCATGATTTTGGAAATAAAATGTTTTGAAATGTTTTCAAAAGTGAAAGAGTTTTATTTTTATATTTATCAATTATTTTAATAAAGAATATATTTATGAGATTCTATTGGTTAGTAATACAACTTATGGGTTGTCATGCTACCTAGGTTTTCTAATATATTCTATCTCAATTTGTTGTTAACCTAATTAGCCCATCTAGTGTTTGAGCCACCTAGGGTTTCGTGAAACCTAGTGTTTGTGCCACCTAGGGATGCGTGCCTCCTAGGGTTTCGTGAGCTATGGATTTCGGCCTCCTTAGGTTGTTTTCCTAGTTTACCTAATCTAGGATTCTACTATATCTTTACAACAATATTTTGAGATATAAAGATAAATATATTTCTATAAGATAAACCAAATAATATTTTGAGATAAAGATATTTCTAAAAGATAAGCAAATATTATTTTATGATAAGATAAGTATCTTTATTAAATATTATACTAGGGTTTTAGATCTACTATGATTCTACTACTATAAATACTCATTCACATACAAATTGTAAAATACACGAAATACACATACTTTACACGGCTATTTATTTTACTTGTGTTGATTTTTCAAAATCGTTTTAAAGCAAACCTTTGAGCAAATATTTATTATTTTTAGAGTTTGTTTTTAAAAGAGTTGTGCATCAATTATTATCAATCGCTTGAGTGAAATATGTTATTGGAAAATAGTACATCATTATAAGCTTACAATTCTTTAACGGGAATCTGTGTGAGTTATATTGTACTTTCTTATTAGCGTAAGATAGTATAGAGTATTTAGCGATACTCACCTTGAGTTATAATCATAGTGTTGATTATACGAGTGGGTTGGTAATTTTTGTAATCCGTAGAAAGGTACTAAAAATTATTAATCGAGAATAGTGGACGTAGGTTTCAACGTGTGAAACTGAACCACTTCAAAAATCGTGTGCCTCTCTCTTATCTCTTTACTTTTCGTTATTTCGTTATTCGCGCTTACTTTGATTAATTAATTAGTTGATTTTAATCCATAAGATCAAATAATTAATTACATATAATATAAATCGAAAAAGTGGGGCTAGTTTTTAATACTCAATTCCCCCCCCCCCCCCTCTTTCGTATTCGATCAATAGACTCTACAGACATTCACTTTGCCCACATGCTTGAGAGTGGATTTTCTCAAGGCTCTTCTTCAATCATTTTCAAATCACTTCTTCCTCTATAAATAGAGAGCACACCTCTCTCATTTCTTCAAGACTTTCCAGAGAAATTAAACTTATTTCATTGCAAATTTTCCTCAAAGTTTTTTAAGCTTTTAATCTTTGCAAAAAAATTTCACATGACAACTGTTGCATTAAGTATCGTATTCTTCTATCTAGAATAGTTAGATCTTAATGAATTCGCCTTCGTTCTTTCCACAAGAACAAAATCAGGGAATTTGATCTTGTAACTTTCTTAGATGAAGAGTCGAGTTTGAGACGGAGTAGTCTTGAACTCATTTCGCAATCGGAGTAGGTTGTTGGTCCTTTTTATTGTAAGGGTCTTAGGTAGTCGGAGTAGATTATTTAATTGAATCAATAAGAAGAAGATTGGACGTAGGCCTTTCAAAGTGGATGAACCAATTCAAAACTCCTGTGTTATTCTTCTTGTCTGTTTAATTTCCGCTGCACTTTTCTATACTTGTTTGTTTCGCATTTCTGTCTAGTGCAACAGTGTCGGATACTGTTACTTTCGTATTGTAGCCTTTACTTCATCCGCTAAAACGAACAAGTAACAGTCAGACTCACTGTGACATTCATTTTACAGCAACTTTATAATTTAACTATACACTCTTGATAACCTTGTTCATTCAGTGTATCCAGTTGTTCTTCTTAACAACTATCAACTTTCTTTAAACAATAAAGATCAAGTTGAAAATTTTAAAGTGGTACCTAATTCACCCCCTCCCCCTCTTAGGTACTTGGAATCCAAACCCTTCACCATGTATTAAAGCAAAAGGTTTAAAAAATGTTTTAGATTTTTATTATGGTGCTTTAGGTTATGAATATGATACCCAACTTGATGTTGATTATGCTATTGGTATTGTTCATCTATTATATGCATTATATGAAAATGAACTTGGTGGTCAATGTGAACCTACTTATAAGAAGTCTAAAATACCAACCAACACCGTATTGGATCACCCATTAGCTAACAAAATCTTTAGAAAATCGAGCTCTTCTTCTTCTAGTTCTACATCATCCTCTACCGCTTATACTATTACCGAGTATTTAAACTTTGATCATAGTAATGTTGTTGGGCAACAACCCGATATTCTAACATGGTGGAGAAATCACTCCGCACAATTTCCCATATTATCCAAAGTTGCTAGAGATGTACTAGTTGTACCCGCTTCCACCGTCGCGTCTGAGTCGGCTTTTAGTGCAGGTAGAAGAGTTCTTGATGAAAAAAGATCAAGTTTGGATTCAAGAACCTTCAAAATGTGTGTGTGCAAAAAAGATTGGGATCAAGCACAAAGAAGAATGTAAGGAATTAAAGACGAAGAAGAAGATAGTACAACAGATGATTTATTATCAACAACTAGTGGTTCATCAATTGCAGAAACGGCCGAAGAAGACGATGAAGATTGATCACCATTCACCACCCTTCCAACCGACACCGTAAAGGTAAGTAAGGTAAGTGGAGAACTACGTGGGCTTTGATTCTTTCGAGATACGTAGGCATCCTAATTAACGTAATTTGAAAAACGATATCAATTAAACAAAATATTTGATATCGTTTTAAAAGAGTTATATTAATTTCGATCAAGCCCTTCTTTTATTTTTTCTTTTTTTCCCCTTTATTAATCACTAAATAAATATTTGGGAAAAATAACTATTAAACGGCTAAACCGAATACGTCTTTAAATATTACAATCATTTAATTTATATTACAATCATTTAATTTACAATTTATTTTTTTAAAAAAAAAAAATTATAATCAGCCCGCCCGACCCGCCTCAAACCCCCCTTGACCGGGCCGGTTCAGGGCCTAAATTTGACCAGCCCGGCCCGTGTAGCACAGCCCGGTACCAGCCCGAAGTGTGGGCTCGGGCCCCCCTCCCACAGCCCGACCCACAGTACAACACTACCTTGTGGTTTGAGGTATGAGTATGAAACCCACAATTTTGTGAGACAAACACTGAGTATGAGTTTCACTCATTCTAAACTCATATCTTATACCTTTAATTGGTGAACCAAACCCCCCTATTTCTTCATTTTCCAAGAGATTACAAAAAGTTGACTTTTTGGTTGACTCTCCATTTTCATGTTGTATCTGGCTTTTTACTTCATCTGTAAGTCTCCCTCGTGAGTTGTGACGGATATTCTAACGAGTTAAGTATATCCCATTTGGGTAGATAAGACAAGTTTAGAGAAATACAAATAACTTGTTTTTTTTCTATCCTTGCATGAATTATTTGACTTGTCACAAACTTGTGACGAATATGGCCGTGGCAAAGGAGAATTTGTGTTACTTATAGCCTAACTAGTCTTAAACCCTTGTGCAAATTTTGCACGAATATGTTGTATTAGCATTATTATGATGAAAATGTTTTAGAAAATAAATTTTACTAGTTTTAAATTTTAATATCAAGTCAGCTACTATATCTAAGAGACTACAATAATTATTGTATGAGTTGGGCCGAGTTGGTTTGAGGACTTGGTCGAGTCGGGCCGATCCGCTTGGCTTTTCACTATGTTTTCTTTTAGTGTTTTTTTTGCGAATTACCACCTACTGAGTCCAAATTTTTACGTTTTACCACCTATTGAGTCCATTTTTTCAACTTACCACCTAATTTTGACTAAAACCCTTACTATCCACACCTAAATTAAGTTTTATTGTCGGTCTTTCTTATTTATCGTCTTTCTTATATCATATCGCTTCTCGATCTGTTAGAATGACCATATTACCCCTATTATTACACTCGTCACTCCCTTCTTCTTTCTCACTACACTCAATCCCCAATCTAATTCAATTAGGATTCATAGAAAAATTGGGAAAAATCTGGATATGTTCTTCAATTTTTTCTTCATTTTCCTTTCAAATTCTTTCATTATTTATTTATTCTCATTTAATCGTGTCAATTATTAATGGTTTATATTTATCCGTCTTTCTTCTCAATTATTTTCCGTCCATTTTCTTAATTGTCAATTAAAGACTCATCCTCCTTATATTATGTTTAGAACCCTAGAAAATTTGGGTATATATCTCCTGATTGTTGAAGCTTATGGGTAGATTATAATTGGTATTCATCTTCAATCTGCGGCTATAATCTTCTCATCCTTTTCTCAGGTAAGTATTTTCGACATTGCATATGAGATGAAGACGTAATAAAATATTTAAGACAGTAGAAAGAGGAGCAATGAAATAACGCATAAATAATGAGGAATGTGGTCAGCTTAATACAAGATACATTGCAAAACATTGAATAAATCGTGCCCAAAAATAAATTGGGATAATTCCCGAAAGTATACATTGACCCACTATGGATGGATAACACTAGTACAAGATAAATTGTAATACTTGAATAAATCGTGCCTGAAAAAAATTAAAACATAGAAAAACCCAGAACATGAACGATGAACGAATATTAAATCGAGCCCATGAAGATGGAGAAATATAAACATCAATAATTGACACAAGTGAATGAGCATAAACATTAAGGCAATTAATAGAAAAGAAAAAATGAAAAAGAACTTGCCCAAATTTTGCCCAATTCTTTGATGAACCCTAATTGAATGTGATTGGGAATTGATTGTAGTGAGTGAGTAAGTTAGTTAGTGTATTAATAGGGGTAATATGGTCATTCTAATAAACCGAGAAGCGATATAACGTTAGAAAGACGATAAATAAGAAAGACCGACGAGAAAACGTAATTTATGTGTGGATAATGAGGGTTTTAGTAAAAACTAGGTGGTAAGTTGAAAAAATGGACTCAATAGGTGGTAAAACGTAAAATTTTGGACTCAATAGGTAGTAAAACACAAAAAACACTGTCTTTTATTTTTAATCCTTGGCTCTTGGGGTTTATATAAATAGAAAGCTAAGCTACCATAGTTTGACCCAACCTCTCAAATGCACCTCAAAATTATAGCCTTCACCTTGTTTAAAAACCGGTCTCAAACCGGATTTGAATTTTTTAAAACCGAATCCGCTCCGGTTTTACAGTAAAAAAAAGTCTATTTCGGTTTTCCAAACCGGGAATAAACCAAATATTCGGACTCCATAATTCGATTTTCGGTTTTAAAATGCAGTTCGGACTATTTTGGTCAGCCATAGCGAGCTGAGACGGTCCGGGCCGGGCTACTGAGCCTGGGAGCCATTTGATCATCTCTGGTCTATCATGGGTTGTCTTTAAAACCCCTCTACAGAGTACAGACAGTGGGTCACGAGTATCCCCTCCGAAAGCATCATCGACATGTCGAATCGATCATCAGATTACCGGCAAGAAAAAGGAGGCAGCAGCAGCAACTACAACAGCAATAATAATAACAACAACAATAAAGGAGTTTATCTTGCGAAAACCCAGAAAATATTCGTACCCAAAACCCTAAATTCCCAATCCAAACCCCAAACCCTGTCATCTTCTCTACGCAATCAACCCCTTCCGGAACCTCAGGGAAGTAGGCTTCTTTTGGGGGACAACGGTGATTGGATATCCAACAAGGGTAATTTCGTAAATTACTTGCCGCAAGATGAAGCCGTTGCTATTGGTCTTGCTGCCGATCAAGGTGCTTTGGATGCGGTCCAGTCCCAGCGAGTTGTCGATCTTCTTAACCGCGAGTTAGCGCACTTGCTTAAGTTGAATCCTCGTGATTTTTGGCCACAAGGTTTCACTTCCTTCTCATTTACGTACTTATTACAAACTTATTTCATTTAAGGTTATTTGATGCAATGCAATTCCCCTATATTGTAATTACATGAATAAGGTTGCGTTCATCGGACCAACCCTCTTTCATTGCTAGACATTAGGGTAAGGCTGTTGTTGTGGTGGTCCATCTGCTGTTTAGTTTGTCATTGTTTGATTGTGTTGGTTGAAATGCGGGTTTCTTCGAGGAAATTGTATTATTGCTAAGGGTCATAAGCTGGTGGTTGTACAAGTAAACATACAATGTCCATTCGAGGAACTCAATTCAACTGAGCTTCATTAAGCTACGGGAGTGTTTGGTAACGCGAAATTGATTTCATTTTCATGATTTCAATTGTAGAAATCAAAATGTCTAAATTCAATTCCAAATCCAATTCCAAAAATTCGTTTGGAGATTACTTGGAATTCAATTTCTCAATCGTGTTTGGGAAACTCATGGAATTGGAATTGGAATTGGGCATGGCGGGTATGGGTCAAAATCACCAAAAAAAATAAATATTGTGATGGAAATTATTTGCGTTTGAAAAAAAAAATGCATAAAAAAAATATTGCGATGAAATTTACATTACAAAAAACATAATCAAATAGTGATGGAATTGAAATGACTACTATACGGTAGGAATTTGAGAGTCCCAAATTTTAACTAGGTTGGAATTGATAAAGAATTAAGTCCAATTCCAAATCCAAATTCTAAGGTTTCCCAAACGCTACAAATGTCTCAATTCCGGAATTCAATTCCAATTCAAGATTCCCAAACATACCATTGCAATTATTTGTGATATCTCAAAGATTATGATTTTTCAAAGCTGCCCAATTTTCCTATTATCCTTCTCCTTGCATTCCATCCGACACTTGACAAACAGAATAAGCACACTTATCTCCGGTGTACTTAAAATCATTCAACTATAAGCGTTTCAATATTTTATTTTAAGAATCTATACCACACCAATTAACATCTACACTTTATGTCAGTTTTAGTAACAAAATTTACGTTGGATTCAGATAACTTTTATTTTCTACATTTTCTCAACCCTTTTGCTTTAATTCTATGTCTGTCTATGGCAACTTACTTACTGCCGATTCTGTTTATTCAGTGGCGACAGATGCTTCGTTGCACGAGTTTCTGGACAGCTTCCTGCAATTTCGGAGTAGATGGTATGATTTTCCATGCCATGGGGCAAAGGGAGTTGTTGCTGGTGTTATTGTTGGTGATTTGGAGTTGAGTCGTCGTGTTTTCATGGTTTTGTATCGTATGTAAGTCTTCAGATTCAGCCACTCTAAACAGCAATTGGTTTGGTTATTTTAATAAGGTGATTAATAGTATGAAGTTGTTCTGGCACTTAGTCATCCTATACTTTTGATCTTAGTTGATTTTTGGAACCTGTTTTTTTTTTCCAGATCTTCTCACAGAGATCCTAGTGCCCGTGCATCAGAGAGCCTGACTAAGAAAGATCATGAAGGTAGGTAATCCTAAGAACTTACTCTTCACTTACAATTAACGATTATATCTATAAAAGAAAAGAATGAAATAACTCAATTATCGCTCTATAACAATGATAAATGCTAAAATTTGACACTCTCTAGCTTGCTCCTTTTTTATTGAGGGTAATTTGGGAGTCCTATCTACAATCTTGCTGAATAAAGATGTGATAAACTATATGGGACAAACTGAAAAGGAAATGTGATTGTTATTTACTTATTTAGCATGCATTATGAATTACTAGTTGCTGTGATTGCAAAAAGTTCATACTTTGTGAGACATAGGTAGTTATTTCTCAGTGTACGATGATTAACTCAAATTGTTTTGACTAGTAATTGAATTTTCAAGTCCTTTGGATGTCCGTATAATGCTGCCAATAGTATACATTGTTTTTTTTTATTCTGCTTTGTCGGCATTCGATTCCTTATTAGGTCCTGCTTGTAGTTCTCCTGCAGAATAAGAAGTTGCTGGATTTGCCTAAATTGTTGGATATATGCGCAGTATATGGTCATGAAAATGAGGAGTTGACTCAATCGTTGGTGAGACTCTCACTTTACAATACTCCAATCAGTTTATTGACTCGTTTGATGTGTTTCAAAGCCAATCAACAGTGGGCCCTTGGCTCCGTTAGAAAAGGAAAAAAAGTCCACAGATGTGATATGTCCATATAATAAAAAAGGGAAAGGCTTTGGCTGTTGAAGGTGGTTTTTGTGGTTTAATGAAACTATCTCTTGCTCCATGAGGATATTTAGCTCCCGCAATATTGTCACAATATACGCTGTTATGTGGAATTTTGTCATTAGGCTGTGAACATTGTGTTAGACAAGTAATGATCAATCTGTATTGTATCCAGGTTCGAAATGCTATAAACGCGCAACCTGAGATTCTCAAAGGTTTTACTGACATGGTGTCTCATTTTTTGGGGATTGTTCACACAATGTATCAACGTTGTAGATCATCTTTGGAGGTACATTTTCTTGGCTTTTTTCCTTTGTGTTATGGGCAGGTTGTTTTTGGTCAGTCAAAGATTAAGCTGTTGTTATTGGTAGTGTAATTATTGACCCGTAGTTGCGTTCTCTTTTAGTTATCTGTGAACATTTGTCTATGCCAGTTTTTTCCTCTTCATCTTTCCCGGGTCTAGAGATATACATATAATTAAATCCGGTTATTTGATTGGACTTTGTGCTGCTAATCAATTCCTAAAATCAGCTAGCTTTATTATCATTTTTTGGTGCGGTGGTTTAGAATCTGCTGCATTTCCTGTAATAGTGGTGCATTTCATCTAGTTAATTTGAACCATTGATCAATGATGATGGTTTATGTAGCCAAGTTACGTTACAACTTTAATGAGAACTTTTTGTAGCTTTGTGTAGGGGAAATAGTAATTTTGTACTCGTTGTCTTGGTTAATTTGAGGAAGTCTAACTTATGGAAGTTTGAAAGAATTTAAGGCATTGAATCTGACTCCTAGAGTGTCCTACATACGGAAGTTCGGAAGAATTAAGACATTGCCTTTTTTGGAAATATGAATTAAGTCATAAAAGCGAGGAGTGGAATTACTATGGTAAGAAAAAAGACCTTCTAGCGTGAGAGTGTTTGTTATTTCTTTTATTTGACTTATATTTGAGGACAAAAAGCTTCAAAGTAGATGTGATAGTGTTTTAAATTCTGGCTACGCCCACGACCAAGATATCTGAGAATTGAGGTGGTACCAATACGGTTCCATTTATTGCACAAGAACAAAGAGCAATTCACAACGTGGGCATTCCAGAGATGATTTTTCCAATACCATGGGTTTGATCACCTTGGAATCTCAGGGGGTAAGGCTGTTTTTAGTGGGACCTTTCCCAGTATTTGGGATCTATAGACCAACAAGATGGAGAAAGAGATGTGATTCCTAGGAAGCCAAAAAGGTTGGGGCCGAGTTCTACGACTACAGGGGGGGCTTAGTAGACAACCTTCGTCCCCCACGGAGGGTGAATCAGGGCCTAAGATCAGGCCGAAAGGCCCACCAGCACATGGGGATCGGCCCTACGCACCGGTGACGCAGCTTTAGGTATGTAGTCTTTCTTATGCGTGAGGAGCTGAGGGGCTACCAGGCAGTGGCGAATAATCTGGATTATGCGCCTAACCTAAAAGTGAGGGTTCCCTTCCGGTTTCAGATAATAAAATACCACTATATGTGATGTGATCATGAACTCTGGTATGGCTCATTAGCTGAAAAACGAATTTTTTTGGCTGTGAGAGTATTAATTGTATGAGCAGTACAGGATCTTGATTAAAGGACCCATAAGGGATGAGTGGAGCAAATGGATTTATGTGCAAGATGGAGAACTCTTTTATATTTCTCTGTATATATTTCTTTGAATTTTTTTTTTCTTAATCTTTAACACACCAGTCTCCCTATTTAATTTTGTTCTTAAGCATCTTTCTAAAAGGAATTTCTTATTTTTTAATGTCTTCTCCTTTTCTTTTTTAACACTTTTACTTGCCTTTTTTGGTACTCCCTTTATTTCCTTTTTATCTCCGGGAGAAATTTAAAAAATGGGAAAATAAAATAAAAATGGAAAGATTTGGCGATGTGTTTTTTTCCTGTTTTCCCTCTTTCTTCTGTTTACCCCGCCAAGTATTTATGTGACCAAGATTTTGCCACCGATTCTCGTTTTTCTTGTCATCCTCTTATGTTTTTCTTGACTTGCCTAGTTTTGGTATCCCTTATTTCTCCTTTTATCTATATCTAGTCTAGGGTCCTAATAACAACTCCTTTATGAGGATGTATGCTAGATGGGATCGATATATGTTAAAAAGCTTGTGTTTTTTGCTGGCTAGTTTTAAGCTCTCTTACCTCCATCTCTCCTTTTATTTGCTCTAATGAGAAACCGCATTGCGGAGTTTCCTTAGCAACTGGAGATGATTCACTCTTGATTGGCAATTAGCATGCTAGTTTACAGTTGTTTGTATCGAAACGACATTTTGCCTCCTTTGATTTATATTTCAATATTTTAGTTCTTGTAGACATAAAAACTTTCGCCTCTTTATGAATAGCTAGAGATGGCAGCAAACTGGCATATATCCCCTCTGATTCTGGTTTTCCCTTGTTAAGTCATCTATAAATTGGCCTGCAAGTGAGATGTAACAAACAAGCTTTCAATTTATATGGACTTTTTTTCGAGTTAGCTGTTGATAGCATGTCATTGTCGAGTATTTACATTTTTCCAGACCATAAAACTGCGCTTTTTTTGTTAAGGAATGTATTCTGAGTAAAAATGCACACTACTTTACCTCTATCAAGACATTTCATTTGCTGTGTTTCAATGGTATTCACATACTCCATAACATCCTATACTTTATAGTTTAGAGTCTGCTGCATTGAGTTACTTAAATGTTTTGTCGATCTGCTTATGTATTTACATGCATGTTAAATTAAAACTGGTGCTTTTCATTAGTTAGATATTAGGCTCTCTTGCCTGCATACTTAATACCTATGGCCCTTACCAAAGGTGCCCCCTACCCTGCAATTATTTGTTATAGATTATTTTTGTTACTGGGCTATTTCACGGGGGAAGCTTAAAGGCAGTTAAACATTTAGTAATTTATCTTTTATTGTTTGTCTTATCCCTTTATTTTCTTTCTCATCACTGGAGTTTGAGTTCTAATTTTTGCTGTGATCAGGTTTTGATTTCAGCTGGTGGCCACGAGGATCATGGACCCAATCGACAACATGAAGAGTACTTAGAGGTTGGTTTTGCATCCTCTGTCTACTTAGGCCGTGTTCTTTTGGACTTAATTTTGTTGAACTGAACTGAACTGAACTTAGGAGCTGAACTGAACTTATATAAGCTGAACTCATAAAAATATGGGTATGAATTGAACTAAACTTTTATGAGCTGAACTTATAGGAGCTAAACGTATAAGAACTGAACTTATAAGAGCTAAGCTGAACTTATAAAGCTGAACTGAACATAAAGGGAGTGAATTTAAGTCCAAAAGAACAGAGCCTTAAACGTTTCATATTATTTCAGAGAGCCAGTCAGTCTTTTCTGTGGAAATTGGTTTAAGATAAGCTAATAAGTCTTCTCTCCACTGGCGTCTCTCGCCTTGTAATTTTCTTCTCGTAGCATTTCTTCCTGTAGGAATTATGTCGACATAGTTGCCAAACCTTGTCTCCTTGTGTTCGCTGTTTCTGTTTTATAGAAAACCACAAATTTTGGAGATTGGACATTCCTGACACTACCAAATGCCTTGTGTCTGTTGTCTTCTTTTTTAGATGTCTCTCCTTGATTAGCATTATTGAACATTTGCATTTGGTCTACCAATTTAGATTAATATTATTCTGTGCTTTGTTGTTTCACCTTGGCAGGTGATGGATTTTTTAAATGATGCTGTTGCATCGATGCATACATTTATTACTGTGTACCCGCTTGCTTCTGTTTTTTTATCATGTCCCGTTGATGCTAGGTATTTTACTTGAATACCAGTTACTTTCCCTTATTTGCTTCTAATTGTTTAAGGTAATCGACTAAATGATTTTGTACTATCTTTGCAGTCATGGAAATGTGGAGTTAATCAATGTTCTTGCAACATTGCACGATTCACTATTACCTTCATTACAAAAGGGGCTGCAACTCTTACTAGCTTCTAAGGAAATGACTTCTTCGATGCTTTCTGAAGTTTCTGTTAGTTTGAAAAGTTTATCTGCACGAATTGTTGATCTTGGTTGGAAATTGTTGAAGAATTGTTACCTGGGTGATGAGTTATTTAAAGATAACCTTCACTTCCCAGCTGCCATGAAGATGTTCCCTGCTAGTGTTGAGGATCCTGTCATAAGAGCTGATATACTGATTCAATGTTTTAGGGAGATAATTGCTGTTTCTCAAGATGCTACATGGCAAAACCTCAGGGGCACATATCTTCAAAATATTGATAAAAGATTCCAAATTTTCCACAGAATCCAGAATCTACAGCAAGCTGGTATGTCTTATCTTCCTAGACAAGCTGATAGGATAATTGCTGTTTCTCAAAGTAACTGGCAACGAATTCTGTCATCGTAAATTTTGAGCACAGTTTCTGGCTGAGGATGTTCAAAGACCTAGGTTGAGTCTAGGCTACCGGTTTCTTTCAACCTCAGCTATATCTAGGATCAGTTTGAGTTATTCTATCGTGGCAGTTGATCAATATGTATATCTGACACTATTACGCGTGTTTGACCTATATGCCTCTTGGTGGGTAAAAAAGGACCCGTGTAGCCGTGTAGGTATCTAACAGAAGTTGATACTAATGTTTTCTTCTAGGTTCCCAAAGTACAATATAAACATTGTTGCCTCATTGGGAGTGTACTTTGGTTGAAAATTCGTTGATCCAGTTTCAGTTTAACAAGGGTTAAGCACTGCTCTTTCGAAGCATCATATCTTGATTAAGCGTTACGGAGTATTATTTTCACTCTATCGTCCTTTAGGATGGTGATAACAATCAATTGAGAATTCAAAGCAAAAAAATAATTTTTCAAGGTTTTTAATTAATCTGCTGTTTTGATACAGGATGGCTTTTTGTAGACGATGAACAATATCGGTATTTGGCTGGAATTATGACACATCCAATTCCTACTGTACATAAGAGGTCACCTGGTGCTCAAAACCCGGTCGGAAGTGGGGCTGTGCAAATTGAAGAAGATGTAGCAATTGCAGAATCACAAATCAGTCAAGTGAGAGACCTTTTCCCTGATTATGGAAAAGGCTTTATATTAGCCTGTCTTGAGGTGTATGACCAAAATCCAGAGGAAGTTATCCAAAGAATTTTGGAGGGAACATTACACGATGACCTGAGGAACTTGGACACCTCAATGGAGACACTTCCTCCCAAACCCGCTCAAAAAGCGGCCAAGAAAGACAAGGGAAAGGGGATACTAGTAGAATCATCTGTAGGGCCTGCCACAGTGAATCCAACCCCGAAAGCAGTATCATCTTCAGCATCGAGTTTGCGATCGCCAGCTGGGCGATTCGTTCGAAAATCAAAAGGGGACCACTATAAGGATGATGCCCTCAAATCTAGAGATGGGGAGCATATGCAGAAGACTGCAGCTTTGTTGTCACAGTATGAGTATGAAGATGAGTATGATGACTCATTTGATGACCTAGGCATGACAATTGTGGAATCTAGTGTTGAGGAGACTGATACTTTAGGTGACAGAGTTAGATCGCGTATGGGCATATCTTCTCGAGATGATACCCAAGGCTCTGCTCATAATCCTGCTAGCAGCAAATGGGGTACTAGAAGGAAACCTCAGTTTTATGTCAAGGATGGTAAAAATTATAGTTACAAGGTATCAGGGGCAATCGCAGTTGCTGATGAACAGCAGGCCTCTATAATTACGCAAGCTCAGAAAGAAACAATACATGGGCTTGGGCGTGGTGGTAACCGTCCTCTTGGTGCCGTTCAAAAGTTGGAAGAACAACATGAAGTCACAGGAGATGAGTCGAACCCTTCAGATATGAATGGTGTTGGAGATAATGGTGGAAGGGGGAGGGGAAGGGGACGTGGAAGAGGTGGTGGCGGAGGACGGAATAGTCATTACAGAAAGGATAGAGCCATGAAGAAGCACATGGCTGGTGTTGGAGGTTTTTAGCTCAAATTTTGACAGCCTGTAAGTTTTGTTGTGATTTCTGAAAAGTTGAAGTGGTATTCGTTTTGATGTTTAAATGATCCTTGCAGTTGGATACCAAATCCCTCATACTGGAATGAAAAATATAGCGATTTCTGGTAAGTCGGGATTTGGCGTAAATATTCCCAATGAAGATTTCACACTAGTCATTTCATTCCCTTGTTACCGGAGGGTGGTTTCTGGATAACTTACTTCGGCATGAAGTCATTTAGTCGTCTACAGTCAATGGTATATTGGTGGTATACAGTCACCTTTATCACTACACTTGGTCTTTTCCAGGAAAAATATGAAGATTATCTATACTAAGTTAGGTCACCTTTTGGGCATTCCTAATTGATACTTAACATAGTCAAATTAGAGGTGTTTTGAGTGAGACGCTATATTTTTAGTTTATACTCGTATTTAGTAAGTTGGATCAGAGTAAGTGGATTATCTATATAATTAAACACAAATTCTCATTTAAGACGGTCACTATCCGTCTTAAGCTTAAGACAGGTCAAATATATACCAAATTACCCTACTTGATACCTTGAAAATACAAAAAGTTGTCTTTATTATTGCCACTTGTTAGTATTTGACCTGTTTAAAACTTTAGACGGATATATCCATCTTAGCAAGACTTACTCTTAAAATATATTTTAAATGGAGTGATACCTTTTGGGTATCACCAATTCATGGTTACAACCGTTTTCAACGATAGTGTAAAACTATCCAAACCTAACACTTTTTCTGAGGTGATGGGTGATACAAGTATACAACCCTCTATTGAAATTTACAACGGTGATAAACAAGACTAATTGTTTGGCTAATTGTTTGGGTATATATGAAAATTGTTGAGCAAAAAAATCTCTGATGATTAGATTCAATATTAGATAGGGTAAGATAGATTGATAAAATTCTCATTTGTGACGAACATATCCGTTGCAAGCTTGCGACGGGTTAAGTATTACCCATTTGGGTAGGAAAAGACAATTAATTTGGGATTCCTATGCTTTGTCTTATCTACCAAAGTGTGAGAACTTGACCCGTTAGAAGTTTGCGACGGATATAGTCGCAAGGGAGACCTATTGGAAAGTATTTGCCCTAGTTCCCCAGTTTTTTTCCAAATAGGGTTCATCATAGAACAAATTAACGAAATGGAGTGATATTGAAAGTATTACCATTTATGTATCCACGTATCGGATTTGGCGAAGCTAAGACAAGGTTTGAAATCGCTCCCCGGCCCAACGACTTGCAGTAAGGTCACTCCCGTGGACAACGATTAAAAGAAAAAGAAAACCGAAATGTAGGTAGGGAGATTCAAACCCACATACTCACCCTCTTACTCATTTATGAGATAAACCACCAAGCCAAGTGAATATTTGTAATTAAACACTCATTTAATTATTATAGTCATTGTTAAATGTCTGCGCGTATTAAATAAAATTAATAATTTTCAGTACATAAAAATATGCTCCTGGGTGTGTGTAGGAGTTGTGTTTGTTCGCTTTAATAGTACATAAAAATATGCTTGATTGGTTGGTTATAGCACAGTTCATGTTGGTGTGTTAGCCCGCGTTTGATTCCCTTTACCAACATTGCAGTTTTTTTTTTGAAATTCGCTTTCCGGGGGAGCGACCTTATTCCAAATCGTTGGGCCGGGCAGCGACTTGAACGTACCCTTGTCCAAGGGTCGCCAAATCCAATCCTACATGGACCCATAAATGGTAAATACTTTCAATATCACCCTATTTCGTTAATTTGTTCTATGATGAACACCTATTTGGAAAAAAAAAACTCTAGTTCCTTAGTATATGAAACGGAGTAAAGGTATTTATAAAGTATTTAAAGTAGCCACGAACATTTCAATTTCGTCTTATCTACCAACATGGATAATAAATAATGTCAAATATATTTCAAATTATTTAAATTAATTCTTAAATTTTAAATTGAAATGAATCGTAAATTTCGTACTTCGTATATATGTATCGTATGTGATATATTTATACTTGTCATATGCAATAAATATCTTTAAGACGGATATACTTGTCATATTTATACTTGTCATATGCAATGTGATATATACTGTTTTAAGGAATGATAAGATATTTGTCCTATTTATATAAATAAGTGATCATTTAACCCGTCTTAAGACTAAAAGACGGATACCTCCGTCTTAAACAAGAATTTCGTATGCACCAAGCGCAAATTCTTACACGAGTGGTCGTGTAAAGTAGTGTAAGTACAAGTAATTCCATGTAACCCGTAGGTCGGCACCGCGAGACTTCAAACCCAGCACTTAACTTCTTTTTTTGTCCCACACGAAAAACTTGTAGACTTTTAGTTGATTGGGACTTGGCATCCCATGAGAGTACTCCTCTTTGCGTCATCATGTTGACACCTTAATCTGCCGACCAACAGTCCCCACCCTCCCCAGCAGTGGTCAAATAGTTCAACTTTGTGTATATACTTTTAAAGTTTGCCGACTTAACTCATATTTTAGGAACTAAGGATCTCTTTGGTTACCTTGCGGAAAATATCTATTCACATGAAATGAAATCGTAGTGTTTTTTTACTTATTTTAGTACTTTTACACCAAACTTTCCATTTGTTATCCTTTACAAAAAAACATATAAATCCTAATTCTCTCTGCCTCATATCTACCTTCTTTCTACACCTATTCCTCTTTAAGCACGAACGATTTTCGAATGACGGACATGTATTTAACGCTAATATAATATTAATAAAATTGACTCTTTATATATTTTAATTTCTTTATTCCTTTTTAATTGCAGTTTTATGTCTAAATTATTAAATTGCTAAGGGTTTTATTTAGTCATGGCGGATTGGCGGTGACGGAGAAGGGATAGTCATGGCGATGGTCGGAGAAGAGGCTGCTGGCGAAGGGGCGACTGCCGGCGAAGGGATTGTCGGCGATGAGAAGATAGTGTTGTAATGTATAGTGTTTGTTTACTATGCCTTTGTTTTTTTTTTTCCAATAAAGTTGTACTGTATAATATTTTTTGGTTCACTTTAGCTTGTACTATATAGTCTTATTTAGTACAATGTTGATTTTTTTCAATTTATTGTATTTCAATTCATTTTTTTTTTTTTTATATTTTTACGCAATCATCTTGAATTTTTTTCATTTGCATTAGTCTTATAGATTTTACTATATTATTTTTTCTCTTGTAGTACATATTTTAATCATTAGAGAGAAAACATTAGAAATAGGTTAGAGAGAGAAAATGAGATAGGAAATGAGAGGGGTATAATTGTCAACAGTGTATTAAGATGAGTAAAATGTGTACAGCGAAAATCAGGACCCAATGAAATTTATGTGAATTGCCCAAAATGTGTTTGGTTGACAATTGTTTTAGTTAAAATTTACCGAGGAGTTGATTTAAGGTTGTGGATTAAAGTGACCGTCTATAGTAACGAGTTGAAAAATAATGCGACGATGGAAACAAATATAAATTGTGAACAAATAAAACGTAGACACAAGAAATTGGTGACGCTGAAACCCAATGTGGGAAAAATCGCAGGGGGAGTCGAAATCCCACCAAGTATGCACTATAATCGAGTAGAAATTGTTTGATTATCGAGAGTACAAGCATTTTTGCTACGAAGTATGATTGGAATGCTAAGTATGGGAGACGGAATTATATTTTTCCAAGTAAGCTTCGGTGAGATGAGAGGAGATGAGATGATCCTCTTGGTTGGATTTTTTCTCCTTTTATACTTGTTGTTGCTAGGGTTTTGCTGTTGAAATGCTCTCCCAGATTTTTACCTGATTTCTAACTGCAGTTACACCAAAATAGGGGGAATTTATTTAACTGTTTTTATTGCTCATTCAATACCCCTATAATTGCTCCGTTAAATGCTCCTTTAATTGTTCCATGAAAACTAGTTGTTATTGACTAGCCGTTGTTTACTTTTTCATTGAATGCACAAATATCCTCGTTCCTCCTCTCTGGAATTATGCCTCCAGCGTTTCCTATTTGTTCCTCCAGATTCTGTTGGAGTAAGTGTCCTCCACAATAATGCATTTATATAATGAAACTCATTTGGAATATACGTGACACGATTATTATATTTTGATACTCCACGTCAGTTGATTAACGTAAATCGGTAACGCTCAGCTGACTAGAGTTTGACGTTATTGTCGTATGACGACGGTGATCAACTGATCCCTTTAGGTCACACCTATAGGATGATACCCAAATAGAATACTAATTATTTGTATACGATACAGTTTAATTAGAGCATTACATATATTTGATATGTACGTTTAGTTACGAGAGTTATTTATTGGAAATTGAGTTCGGAACTCATTCCACTTAAGTTTATTAGTCAATTATACGATAACTGACTGAATAAATTTTACGTCTTATTTTAATACGATTAAATAAGATTTAATTTAGTGATTAATCGTTAATTCATTAAATTAGTTGAGGTTATGCATATATTTTGAGGTAGAGGTAATTAGTTAATTATATTTACAAAGAGTTGTAAAATAAATTAACTGGGCATTGTGGGACCCATTATATATTGATATAATTAATGGTAGAATATCACTTAAAAGTTAAGTATATATTATTTATTAATTTGAGTCATATAATTGTTATATGATCAAATTAACACTTAATTATACAAGATAATTAAGCATATGATTAATAAGTATTTGTGGGACAAATATCAAAAATCAAAATGGTCCATATTGAACACATATGGACCGGTTTTAGGTAGTCGAAAACAATCATGTTTATTCTCTACTAAATCCACACTCCACCATATGATTATGATATGTATGACACATGATCATTATCATTATACAATCCCATACTCTACCATTATGCATGTGAATAAAATAACAAGAAAAATCACCCACTTTGGGGCTTAGTGATGACCGGCCAAATGCTTCTATAAGGAGCATTTGTTGCTTATTTTTTCACTTCACTTGTTTTCTTATGCTTATTTTCTTCTTCTCTCTAAAAACGTCCAACATCTCTCTAAACTCACATGCAACCTAATACTCATGTCATATTACTAGTGTAGTAATACAATAATATTAGTAGTATTATATCTTACTTATTATCTAGTTAATAATAAGTTAAGATTATTTGGGTTGATTCTTGGGTGCAACAAGAAGGAGACCTTATACTTTGGAGGTTGGTTTATGGAGGATCATCCACTAATTCCATGCTCAAGAACAATAAGAAGAAGTTCTTATTGTGCCCATATTGAACCGAAAATTTCCAATGTAAGGATGTTTTCGTCTTATCTTTTCTTTTATGCTTTTATATTTGCATGCATGATAATTAGATCCTAAATCATTAAGTTAATGTAATTTAATGAACTAATTAGAGGAGTCTAATTAGAGGTCTATGAATTTCATGTGGTATCAGAGCTCAATTGTTACGTGCATGTTGATTTTAAGCATTAAAATCGAGTTATACGATAACTTGGGTAAAATTGAAACTTTGTGTTAAACGATGGTTTGCACAAAATTTTTGATTTGAATGCATACCTATTGACCTCAAAATGGTTGTGGTCAAATTTGGTGATTTTAGGGATTAATGTTCTATTTATTTTGGTTTATGGCCTTTAAATCATGTTAACATGCATTTTTATGTTAAAAGTTAACTAAAACTAGTTGCATGTTGATTCTGGTCATAAATTTTTATATGATCTCACATGCATTTTTAAATACTGTATGTAAAATTTTGTGACTTTTAATTAAGTTTTGCATGATTATTTATTTTTATGAGATAAAAGTCAATAAAGTGAGATTATTATGTTCATAAAATTGAAACTTCCTTTTCTGGTCTTCAAAGTTTTTGGTACATTTTATAATTTGATTTATATCATCTTGGTGAGATTTTGTAATTTGTTTCACTAATTTACTATATTTATTGGTTTTTATTTGATAAAACCGATAAATTTAAAGCTATTTGTTCATAAAATTTATTCAAAATTTTTGGGCAAATTTTTCTGGTTTTTGAAACTCCTGGAAATTTTCCAGATTGTACAAAATTTTTGGTTTCAAATTTTTATGATTTTTATATTTTATTTTGGGTTTATTTCATAAATGTTATGATTAAACCTCTATATTTAGCAATTACGATCAATTCGAACTAATTAAATACAAAAAAATTTAGTGGGGACTAATTTTGAGTTCTAAATTAATTTAGATCATTAGTTTGAGCTTAAATACGATTTAAGTGTTGATTATTGATTTTTAATGGTTAAAAATCGATAAAATCCATAAAACCGAGCTTGAATGAGCATGATAAGTGTTAAGGGCGATTTTGGTATGATTTTTACAACATTTTATTTATGTTGTTATTGTTGAATGAATGAATGTCATTTGTTTAAATTTTAATGCAAGTTGTACCTAGTATGGCCTAGATTATTTTAATCGGTATTACCCGTAATGTAAGGGAATACCGATTCGGTTGTAATTTTATTTGCGATCTCGCATCGCCGTTTGTAATAATTTAATTTCATTTTTAGATCAAATGTATAATAGGAATTTTATTTGTATCCTTTTGTAATTAATTATTATAAAGACGGAGATTCCCGAAGTCGGTGTTCCAAAAGACGGTGCCTTTTTGAAGCGTGTTCATGTAGAGGCAAGGGGCCAAGGAGTTGGTTTCCGATTTTGTAATCGTCTAGTTAATTATATTAGCTAGGTGGCCATACTAGGATTTATTATTTGCTTGCTTTATGTTTTTTTTTGCGCATGCCAAAATCGCCAACATGCATTTTTATTTCTCGATTGTCAATTCAACGTTATTCAAAATTCACCGATTTAGTTCACTTATAGGGAATTAATGACAATATTGACAAGATCTCTCATATATATTAAAAAATTGAGATTAGCCTTACCAATTAGTAACACCTATGAATCTCGTGTTCCTTAGGGCTACCAGGCTCGTGGGTCCCTTTTTACCTCGGGTAAGTAGGGTGATACGATCACAAGCTAAAATTGGATTGGACTCAACGAGATAAGCGTTATCTTGGGACTAGGAGATGGATTTAGTTGAAATCCGTCAACCAAGAGTTCTAAAGATAGAATTAGTCAAGTAATGACTTACCATTTTTAGATAAAGGTAGCATACAATGACTATTTTTGTCTAACGATGGGTCTTGGAATCACTTATATAATTTAGTGAGGGGTCATTATATAAATGCTTGACTTGTTAAAATTGTTTACAAGTGAATAATATATAAGCAATGAATGTTTATTTTCCGTTGATATTTATTTTATTCGCGCAATGACAAATATTCTTTTTTTTTCTTCTACGAACTTGTAAATCCGTTCAATCGTGGAAAGGAGTTTCCTTTATTTTATACGGTAGCATTTTGAATGCGATCTACGTTTAAACCACCGTAGCTAATGACAAAATGAATTTTTCTTTTTGATCCTCATATTCACCATCGCAAATGTCTCTTATGAAGAGTATATGAATAAGTCACACTTAGTCAAAAACGTTTTGATTTTGTTTTAGTGACGTCTTCTTATTACAACGGTGCATCAATCTTTTTGCTCCAACGAAAATATTTGTAATTTTTTGGTATGTCGTCATAATGCTCCTTATCGAGGCTTACCTCAAAAGAGGCCAAATCAGTTGGGACGAATAGGTTTCTCGACTTATTTGAAATCATGATTAACCAAATACCGTAGTCACTTTATGAAAGGTTTATCCTTTTTTTAGGTAAAACCATGAATGAAATGAAGAGTAATCTTCATTATAATTCTAATCTACTTGTCTTGGTAGAGATTCATAAAAGTGAGTGGGAGCTCTAATAGGGATGTTTATATTCTTTATTGTTAAGAATAAAACGAGGTTCAAGAGTAGGTTGACACGATGTTGGCACAAGGTGAGGGAAAAGGCAAGTCTATTTTAAATAGTAAAGTCAAAATCCAAGCAAGGTGTCAAACCCAACCTTTGATGATTCTATTCTTACAGTGTAGGACACAAGAAAAGAATCTGCCCCAAGTTTTCTAAAGAGTTAGAAATTGGGTGTACTATTTTCACCCATAATATCTATATGATCGACATTTATTTTGCTAAAATGCAAGTTTTGAGTATTAGATACCCATTATGGTTTTCATCGATGTATTCAATGCATATAATAATGATTCGTGCGACGACTAGCCATGATTAAATGTCGACCTACAAGGGAAATAGAACTATTATCGTTTTTATTTCTATAGAGACATATAAAAGTTATAATGTAATCAATCTAGTTTTGGATTTAGAGGTATACTTTAATAAAAGTTATTATGTACACGACCTCTAAATAAAGAATATAGTATCCACTTTAGTGTACGACACAAGTGTTTCACTTTTGTGAATAGAACAAGCGTTGTTTCCTTTTTATAGCTATACTTGGTCAATGGTTATGCCATACCAATCAAAGGTAATTATATTCTTGACTTAAACTAAAAATTACTTGTTATATAGATTGTAAAAGGCTCAAAATTGGTGACCCAGGTCTAATCTTGATTATGGACTGTGTAGCACATTAAAAGGCTAGTATTGACTAGTATCCCTAAAACATTTGATTTTGAATCTTATGGTGTGTGTGAATCTTGTATTCAAGGCAAGATGATTCATGTCCTTTTTATTGAAAAGGAAATCGAACTAGTGAGTTATTAGCCATATTACATAAGAATATGTGTGGTCCAATAACAAACACAACCAGAGATGGTAATGACTACTTCACTTTATTTACCGACGATTTAAGTAGATATTGTGTTTGATTCTACTTAATGAGGTGCTAAGAGAAATATTTGAAAAGTTCAAAGAGCTTCAATGTGAAGTAGTTTATCACCAAGAGTATTAGACAAGGACTTACGACTAAATCGTAACTATAAATATCTAAGTATTGACTTTGATTTTCACCAAAAGTATTGTGAAATAGTTTCACGAGTTAATTTCTCTAACACACATTATGAGATAAGGTGTTGTTGAATAGAGAAACAGAACCTTATACGATATGGTTTTTGTCTTTGTGAGCCACTTGACTAACTTTGGGAATTTATTTTGTCTGCCATCCCACAATATCTAAACACATTTAAAACAGTCGGATTTTATTTCATATAAGATATGGATAGGTAGCGTACCTAATTTGTAAGTTATCCGTATGAAACAAGTGCTCAATAATCCTACGTTAACCACGAGAACAAAGCATTTGTGGCTCGTGATGCTGTCTTTTAATAAAAATACGATTATTTCTTGATAAGACATAGTGGGAGAAAATGTTTCAAGAGTCACAAACTGAGCATATGGTTCGAAAGAAAAGTTTCCTCATTGCTTGTTCAGTAGTTGTTTCTTCGGAACCTAAGAACCTAAGAGGTCAGGTGGAATTTTATCACTCCTTAATAGTGATGAATTCTAATCTGTGACTTATACAAGACTGTTTCTAGTCCCAACTTCTTGCTATGGCTTAGAGTCATGCGATTCGTAATGGACTCCATTAATGATGGTCAGGTATGTGACCTGGTAAATTTTACTTGAAGAAGTACGACCTCTTCAATGTAAATTGATTTTTTAAGATCGAAATTTGCATTGATGAACATTAAAATGTTTTCAAAGATAAATTGGTAGGCAAAGCGTTTTGCACCAACCTTAATTTTTCGATCCATTCGAATATACTTAGCGATTACAGGATTTCATAATAGTATGATGACAATTGGATCTCAAGAACCACATTCTTGAATACGATTCTAGAAGAGGTGGAATGTTTTATATCCACCTGTGGTTTCGTAGATCCTAATTATCCTTAAGTTAATTTTGCAAGCTTAAGAGGATGTCTTAAGTAAGCACTAAAGAGTTGGAATTAGTGTGTTAATCATGTTGTAAAATATTTCTCGACATCTCGAGGAATTATGTTGAATACATGAAGTTTAGTGGGAGTAATATGGTTTTCATCAGTCTATATGTAGAGACATATTGATCATTTTAGATGATGGAAGATTTCGAAGAAGTAGAATACATCTTTTAGATATCTGGATTTATGGAGATAAATTTAAAAGCATATTAGCGTTGAGTCAAAATTCTTATATTGATAAGATCTTTGACTAGTTCAAGGAAGTTGAACACATGATAATTGATTCCTTTTGCTTCCGCTGCGGGATCAATTATATACGCTGTGATGTATACTCAATCTGACATTTCACATGCTTTGAGCATGATGAATCATTTGCAATCAAATCCAAGTGAGAGTCACTTGATAGCCATAAAGAACATTCTTAGTACTTGCGAAGGACTAAAGATATATTCCATGTGTTTGGAGTTTACAGTGAGTCGTGTGTAAGGGGTTACACAGACTTCAGTTTCCAAACTGATCAAAGTGATTTGAAATCACGAACTGGCTGTGTTTTATAGAGGATTTATCTGTTGGAAGAGTACCAAGCAGGAAGAACTATTGAAAAGTTTCCAAATAAGAGTGACATTTCCAAATACAAATGTCATGTATCCGCTGGAAGTGTTCCAGGGAGTTTATCATTGCGGATTTCACAACGGAAATGGAGTACATTGCATCATATGATGATGCATATGAAAGTAGCTTGGATTCGACAGTATTGGAGGGACTAGAAGTAGTTCTTATAGCTGTATATCCTATCCCATTATACAGGTAAAACAGTGGGAGCTACCTTTAGGCTAAGGGGCCTAAGTCTGGATTCAGACCTAGACACGTACTCAGAAAGTTTTATGTAATATGAGATTACGTAGACAAAGAGAAATAACAATCAGAAAGATGGGAAAGATGCAAGTATTGCTAATCCATTAGCTATGCTTTTGCAAGCTGAACATGATAGTCATGTCATTTCAATGGGGATTCGAATATATACTTGAATTGCTAGAGATTATGAGATATGAATTTATTGATAGCGTATCAATTTTTCCAAATATTAGATAATCGCATTCATTGTTTAGTTTGACTAAATTTTAATATTTTGTTTATCCGAATTGGTTGAAATAAAAGTTGAACCCAATTCAAGTGAACATGATGAACGTAGTGTTTTGTCCCTAGTCACTCATTTGAGGTGACTTCTCGAAGTGATTAGATTGTAAGTCGATCGATGGTTGGTTCAGCACCATGGGGTTATGGAAATGACTAGTCGTTTACATAGACAGACTGTTGAGATACTCTGTCGGGCAGTGACCATAGTAGAGTCTCTTATCAAAATTGTTGAAGTCTGGTCGTGGCGGGGATTTCTATTTTATTCCTATGAGTCGATTCTTTAGATGGAGACCATTTACCTGAGTCGGTGTAGTTTCCGATTGACTTTGGTTTTTGTCCTAGGTCGTGCTGTGAAAGGAGGCCGATGGACATATTCTGAGTCGTGGTAATCTGCATTATACAGTGTAAGATGGGTCAACAGGAATTGTCCACCCACGTTGGGTATTAACATCTTCGGGCCATTTGAGGAGTAGTAACTGGAAATGCGTGGCCACGCTCGGAAGAGATCTCTGGTAGATTTTCCGGTCAGACAGTTACTCTCCCAGATCGAAAAAACCACTCTATTTATAATTTTCAATTGCAAGTGCGACCTGTAAGACACCTTGCAATTAGTGGGAGGATGTGACACAAAAGAGACAAGAGAATCGGTAGCACACAACTTGTCGAGACAAGTGGGAGATATTGTAGGAGGAGGAGTCCTCCACAATGGTGTTGCTACATGCACAACTTGTATCGGACAAGTGGGAGATTGTTGGAGTAAGTGTCCTCTACAACAGTGCATTTATATAATGAGACTCATTTGGAATATACGTTGCATGATTAGTATATTTTGATACTCCACGTCAGTTGATTAACGTAAATCGGTAACGCTCAGCTGACTAGAGTTTGACGTTATTGTCGTATGACGGCAGTGATCAACTGATCCCTTTAGGTCACACCTATAGGATGAGACCCAAATAGAATACTAATTATTTGTATACGATACAGTTTAATTAGAGCATTACATATATTTGATATGTACGTTTAGTTACGAGAGTTATTTATTGGAAATTGAGTTCGGAACTCATTCCACTTAAGTTTATGAGTCAATTATACGATAACTGACTGAATAAATTTTACGTCTTATTTTAATACGATTAAATAAGATTTAATTTAGTGATTAATCGTTAATTCATTAAGTTAGTTGAGATTATGCATATATTTTGAGGTAGATGTAATTAGTTAATTATATTTACAAAGAGTTGTAAAATAAATTAACTGGGCATTGTGGGACCCATTATATATTGATATAATGGTAAAATATCACTTAAAAGTTAAGTATATATTATTTATTAATTTGAGTCATATAATTATTATATGATCAAATTAACACTTAATTATACAAGATAATTAAGCATATGATTAATAAGTATTTGTGGGACAAATATCAAAAATCAAAATGGTCCATATTGAACACATGTGGACCGGTTTGAGGTAGTCGAAAAGAATCATGTTTATTCTCTACTAAATCCACACTCCACCATATGATTATGATATGTATGACACATGATCATTATCATTATACAATCCCATACTCTACCATTATGCATGTGAATAAAATAAGAAGAAAAATCACCCACTTTGGGGCTTAGTGATGACCGGCCAAATGCTTCTATAAGGAGCATTTGTTGCTCATTGTTTCACTTCACTTGTTTTCTTATGCTTATTTTCTTCTTCTCTCTAAAAACGTCCAACATCTCTCTAAACTCACATGCAACCTAATATTCATGTCATATTACTAGTGTAGTAATACAATAATATTAGTAGTATTATATCTTACTTATTATCTAGTTAATAATAAGTTAAGATTATTTGGGTTGATTCTTGGGTGCAACAAGAAGAAGACCTTCTACTTTGGACGTTGGTTTATGGAGGATCATCCACTAATTCCATGCTCAAGAGCAATAAGAAGAAGTTCTTATTGTGCCCATATTGAACCGAAAATTTCCAATGTAAGGATGTTTTCGTCCTATCTTTTCTTTTATGCTTTTATATTTGCATGCATGATAACTAGATCCTAAATCATTAAGTTAATGTAATTTAATGAACTAATTAGAGGAGTCTAATTAGAGGTCTAGGACTTTCAGATTCTGCCTCCAGACTCTGGTTCCAAGTTCTGCCTTCGGGTTCTGTTTCCATATTTTGCCTCCATATTCCACTTAAGATTCTACTTCCATATTCTGGCTCCAGGTTCAACCTCAAGTTCTCCTTCTAGATCCTGCTTCCAGGATCTGTTTCCACGTCATCGAACCATGTCATATTGCCAATACCATTCCTCGCTCGACACGCGGCATATATAAATTCTATGAAACTTTGTCCTAAGAATTGCCCCCAACTTTCCTTCTTAGTCTTAAAATAAGGAGGGAAATTAGTCTCCCATGTTCTGGACGCTATTGGTATTCCATATTTGTAGTTCTGAACTTTTGCTTTTCACCTTAGACTTGTACTCCATAATTATACTCCAAACTTATAAAACTCTAGCACTTTGCTCTTCTAGCAGTATGATCCCCGAGAAGCCTGATCTGGATGTATTATCCGACTTTGAAATGGACTTTCTGGAGGATGAGGATGATTAGGCCCCCACAGCGGAGGAGGAGCACGAGCCATATGTTACTGATGATCAGGCTGCTCCGTCTGCCGGTGAACATGCTCCTTTATTTCAGGTTGCTGCTGAGCAGGGCCCTGACGGTGATGGTGGGGGCTTAGTGGAGCATGTTCTGTTGGAGTGATATGACCCCTTTGTTGGAGTAGGTGTCCTCCACAATAGTGCGCCACATAATAAATCTTATTATGGAATATAATTGGGATAATTATTGACTACATATATGATTAGTCAGTTGATTAACGTAAATCAATAACGGTTGGCTAACTAGAGTTTGACGTTATTGTCGTTTGACGGCGGTGATCAACTGATCCCTTTCGGTCACACCTAAAGGATGAAATCCAAATAGTAACTAATTATTTGTATACGATACAGTTAATTAGTACATTACATATATTCGATATGTACGAGAGTTAATTGTTAGAAATTGAGTTAAGAACTCAAATTCGATTAAACTTATTTTTCAATTATGCGATAATTGACTAATAAATTTATATCTTATTTTAATACGATTAAATAAGATTTAACTTAGTAATTAATCGTTAAATTACTAAATTAGTTGAGGTTTTGAGATAGAGGTAATTAGTTAATTATATTTACAAAGAGTTGTAAAATAAATTAACTAAGCATTGTGGGACCCATTATATATTGATATAATGGTAAAATATTACTTAAAATGTTAAGTACATATTATTTATTTAATTGAGTCATATAATTGTTATATGATCAAATTAACACTTAATTATACAAGATAATTAACCATATGATCAATAAGTATTTGTGAGACAAATATCAAAAATCAAAATGGACCAAACTAGGCCATAATGGACCGGTTTTGGTAGTAGTTACATGGTGATGATTTTTGTTCTTATTTTTACTCTTTAGTTACTTTTTGAAAGTGACATAACAAGTAGTAAACAATCATCATATTTTCTACAACACTCCACTCAAATGCATGTGAACAAATCAAACAAAATAAGAGTCCTTTTAAGGACTAGATGATCCGGCCTCATGGCTTCAAGGATTAACAAAAGTTGTTCATTTCATCACTTACTTGATTTTGTTCAATTGTCATACTTCTTTCTAAAAAATTCTTCCTCTCACTAAATACTCTCAAATACTAATATTTACTAAGTATTACTAGTGTAGTAATATAGTCATAATATTAGTAGTATAATATCTATCTTATTATCTAGTTAATAATAAGGGTAGATTATTTGGTGTCATCTTGGTGCAACTTGAAGGAGGTCTTCTAGTTTGGAGATTTCTGTGTTCATCCATATTTATAGCTCAAAGAACAACAAGAAGGAGTTCTTGTTGTCCCTATAATTTCCGTATCAATGTGAGGAATTACTTCTTGTATATAAATGTCTTTATATTTGCATGCATGTTACATAGATCATTAAATACTAAATTAACAAGTAATTTAGTAACTAATTAGAGGAGTCTAATTAAGGTCTAGGGACTTTCATGTGGTATCAGAGCTAGCTTGTAGCATGCATGTTCATTTTGGACATTTTTATTAAAGTTATAAGATAACTAATAAATCAAAGATTTTGAGTTAAAATATGATTCTGACGAAAAATTTTGGTGCATGTATACCTACTGACCTCAAAATGTTTGTGGTCAAATTTCGTGATTTTAGGGATTAATTTGCTATTTATTTTGATTTTTGGCGTTTAAACCGAGTTAACATGCATTTTATGAGTTAAAATTTAACTAAAAATAGTTGCATGTTGATTATGGCCATGAAATTTTAATATGATCTCACATACATGTCTTACATATTGTATGTAAAATTTCGTGACTTTTACTTATGTATTGCATGTTTATTGATTTTTATACGATAAAAGTCGATAATATGAGATTATAATGTTCATAAAATTGAAACGTCCATTTCTGGTCTTGAAATTTTTTTTTACATTTAACATTCTGATGTTGATACTCTTGGTGAAATTTCATAATTTGTTTCACTGTTTTACTATATCTAATGTTTTTATTTGATAAAACCATTAAATACAAAGCTATTTGTTCATAAAATTAATTTAATTTTTTTGAGCAAATGTTTTTTATTTTTATAGTTCCTGGAATTTTTCCAGAATGTACAAAATTTTTGGTTTCGAATTTTATGATGTTTATATTTTATTTTGGTTTTATTTCATAATTGTTATGATTAAACCGTAATATTTAGCAAATGAAATCAAATCAATCTAATTAATGACCAACAAAATTAGTAGTGACTAATTTTGCGTTCTAAATCAGTTTAGTTAATTATTTTGAATTTAAAATTCGATTTAAAATGTTGATATTGATTTTTTATGGTTAACAATCAATAACTCCCGAAAAAATCTAGCTACAATGAGCAAATGAATTGGTACTTAGGGACATTTTCATGAATTTTGCAGCAATTTAATTTTATTTATGGTTGAATGAAGAATGTCTTTATTTATAAATTTATGCAAAGTTTGTACCTCAGTATGGCCTAGTTTATTTTTATCGTTATTACCCGTAATGTAAGGGAATAACGTTTTGGTTGTAATTTTATTGCGATCTCGTATCGCCGGTTTGTATAATTTAATTATTTTATTTTATAGTATAAATGTATAATAGGAATTTGTATATTTGTACATTTGTAATTATTTTTATGAAGACCGGTGGCTTCCTCAAGACGGTGCCATTTTGGAAGATGTTCCAAGTGAAGAGGCAAGGGACCAAGGAGTTGGTTTCCGAATTTGTAACTATCTAGTTAATTTTGATTAGCTAGGTGGCCATACTGGGATTTTATTGTTGCTTGATTGCTTGCTTTATTTTCGCTCATGCCAAAAGCGTCACACATGCAATTTTATTTCTCGATTGTCAATTCAACGTTATTCACAATTCACCGACTTAGTTCGCTTATAGGGAATTAATAACAAAATTGACAAGACCTCTCACATAACTTAAAAAAATTGAGATTTAGCCTTACCAATGAGTAACACCTATGAACCCCGTGTTCATTAGGGCTACCACGCTCGTGGGTCCCTTTTTACCTCGGGTAAGTAGGGTGATGCGATCACAAGCCAAAATTGGATTGGACTCAACGAGATAAGCGTTATCTTGGGACTAGGAGATGGATTTAGTTGAAATCCGTCAACCAATAGTTCTAAGTGTAGAATTAGTCAAGTATTGACTTACCATTTTTAGATAAAGGTAGCATGCGATGACTATTTTTTGTCTAAAAGATGGGTCTTGGAATCACTTATATAATTTCGTGAGGGGTCATTATATGAGTGACTTGTTTAAAATTGTTTTTACAAGTAAATTATATATAAGCAATGAACGTTTATTTTCCGTTGATATTTATTTTTATTTCGCGCAATGACAATCATTTTTCTTCTATGAACTTAAAAATCCGTTCAATCGTGGAAAAGGTTTCCACTATTTTATACGGTAGCATTTTGATTGCAATCTCCGTTTATACCACCATAGCTAAAGACAAAATGAATTGTATCTTTTGATCCTCATATTCACCATTGCAAATGTCTCTTATGAAGAGTAAATGAATAAGTCACACTTAGTCAAAAGCGTTTTGAATATTTTGTGACGCCTTCTTATAACAATGGTACATCAAATTTTGCTCCAAAGAAAATATTTGTATTTTGGTATGTCGTCATTATACTCCTTATCGAGGCTTACCTCAAAAGAGGCCAATTCAGTTGGGACGACTAGGTTAATTGATTTATTTAAAATCGTGAATAACCAAATACCGTAGTCACATCATGAAATGTTTATCCTTTTGAAGGTAAAACCATGAATGAAATGAAGAATAGTCTTCACAATAATTCCAATATACTTGTCTAAGTAGAGATTCATGAAAGTGAGTGGGAGCACTAAGAATGATGTTTATATTCTTAATTGTTAATACGAGGTTCAAGAGTAGGTTGGCTCGACTTTGACACAAGGCAAGGGATAAAGGCAAGACTATTTTGAATAGTAAAGTCAAAACACAAGCAAGGTGTCGAACCCAACTTTTGACGATTCTATTTTACAGTGTAGGACACAAGAAAAGAATCTTCCCAAAGTTTTCTAAAGAGTTAGAAATTGGGTGTAATTTTTCACCCATAATATCTCTATGATCGACATTTATTTTGCTAAATGCAATTTTTGGGTATTAGATACCTATTATGGTTTTCATCAATGTATTCAATGCATATAATAATGATTCGTGCGACGACTAACCATAATTAAATGTCGACCTACAAGGGAAATATAACTATTGTAGTTTTATTTCTATAGAGACATATAAAAGTTATAATGTGATCAATCTAGTTTTGGATTTAGAGGTATACTTTAATAAACGTTATTCTGTACATAACCTCTAAATAAAGAATATAGTATCCACTTTTGTGTACGACACAAGTGTTTCACTTTTGTGAATAGAACAAACGTTGTATCTTTTTATGCCTATACTTGGTCAATGGTTATCCCATACCAATCAAAGGTAATTATATTCTTGACCTAAACTAGTAATTTCTTGTCATATAGATTGTAAAAGGCTCAAAATTGGTGACCCTAATCTAATCTTAATTCTGGATTGTGTAGCACATTAAGAGGGTAGTATTGACAACTATCCCTAAACCATCTGATTTTGAATCTTATGGTGCGTGCGAATCTTGTATTCAAGGCAAGATGATTCGTGCCCTTTTTATTTAAAAGGAAATCGAACTAGTGAGTTATTGGCCCTATTACAGTAGAATATGTGTGGTCCAATAACAAACACAACCAGAGATGGTAATTATTACTTCACTTGATTTACCGACGATTTAAGTAGATATTATGTTTGATTCTACTTAATGAGGGGCTAAGAGAAATCTTTGAAAAGTTCAAAGAGCTTCAATGAGAAGTAGTTAACCACTAGAGCATTAGATCAAGGACTTACGACTAAATCGTAACCATAAATATCTAAGTATTGACTTTGATTTTCACCAAAAGTATTGTGAAATGATTTCACAAGTTAACTTCTCTAAAACACATTATTAGATAAGGTGGTGTTGAATAGAGAAACAGAACCTTATACGATATTGTTTTGTCTTTATCAAAGTCAAAATGAGCCATTTGACTAACCTTAGGATCTTAATATTTTTGTCTGCTTTTTCTTTTCCCACCATATTAAAACACATTTAAAACAGTCTGATTTCATTCCATATACGATATGGGTAGGTAGCGTACCTAATTTATAAGTTATTTGAATGAAACAAGTGCTCAATAATCCCACATTGACCACGAGAACAAAGCGTTTGTGACTCGTGATGCTGTCTTTCAATAAAAAATACGATTATTTCTTGATAAGACAGAGTGGGAGAAAATGTTTCAAGAGCCACAAACTGAGCATATGGTTCGGAAAAAGTATTCCTCATTGCTTGTTCAGTAGTTGTTCCTTCGGACCCTAGGAGGTCAGGTGGAATTTTATCGCTCCTTTATAGTGATGAATTCTAAAATGCGACTTATAAAAGATTGTTTTTAATCCCAACTTCTTGATATGGCTTAGAGTCATACGATTCGTAATGGACTCCATGCATGATGGTCAGGTATGTGATTTGGTAAATTTTACTTGAAAAAGTACGACCTCTTCAAATGTAAATTAATTTTTAAGATCCATTCGAAAATACTTAGCGATTACAGCATATCATAATAGTATGATGCCAACTGGATCTCAAGAACCACCTTCTTGAATACGATTCTAGAAGAGGTAGTATATTTTATATTCACCTGTGGGTTCGTAGATCCTAACTATCCTAAGTTAATTTGCAAGCTTAAGAGGATGTCTTAAGTAAGCACTAAAGAGTTGGAATTAGTGTGTCAATCATGTCATAAAATATTTCTCGATATCTCGAGGAATTATGTTTATACATGAAGTTTAGTGGGAGTAATATGGTTTTCATTAGTCTTATATGTGGAGACATATTGATCATTTTAGATGATGGAAGATTTTGGAGAAGTAGAATACATCTTTTAGATATCTGGATTTATGGAGATAAATCTAAAAGGATATTAGCATTAAGTCAAAATTCTTATATTGATAAGATCTTTGACTAGTTCAAGGAAGTTGAACACATGATAATTGATTCCTTTTGCTTCCGCTGCGGGATCAATTATATACGCTGTGATGTATACTCAATCCGACATTTCGCATGCTTTGAGTATGACGAATCATTTGCAATCAAATCCAAGTGAGAGTCACTTGATAGCCATAAAGAACATCCTTAGTACTTGCGAAGGACTAAAAGATATGTTCCTTGTGTTTGGAGTTTAAAATGAGTTGCGTGTAAGGGTTACACAGACTTCAGTTTCCAAACTGATCAAAGTGATTTGAAATCACGAGCTGGCTGTGTTTTATAGAAGATTTATCTGTTGGAAGAGTTCCAAGCAGAAAAGACTATTGGAAAGGTTCCAAGTAGGAGTGACATTTTAAAATATAAATGTCACGTATCCGCTGGAAATGTTCCAGGCAGTTTATCATTGCGGATTTAACAACGGAAATGGAGTACATTGCGTCATATGATGATGCATATGAATGTTCTTGGATGGACTGTATTGGGAGAGGACTAGAGTTAGTTCCTGGTAGTTGGATATCCTATCCCATGATAACCTGTAAAACAGTGGGAGCTACTTTAGGCCAGAGTCCTAAGTCTAATCAAACCTAGAACGCGTACTCAGTAAGTTTTAATGAATATGAGATTACGTAGACAAGAGAAATAGGCATCAGACCATAGGAGAATGCCAGTATTGTCTAATCCATTTGCGCATGCTTTTTTTTGGCAGGCTGAACATGATAGTCATGTCATTTCAATGGGGTTGAAATATGTCCGTGCATTGCTAAAGATTCTAAGATAGTGAAATTATTGATAGCGTATCAATTTTTCCAAATATTTGATAATCGCATTCATTGTTAGAGTTTCATTAAAAACTCCTTTATTTAGTTTGACTAAATTTTAATACTTTGTTTATCCGAATTGGTTGAAAGAAATGTTGAACCCAATTCAAGTGAACAGGACGAACTTAGTATTTTGTCCCTATTCACTCAATGAGGTGACGTCTCGAAATGACTAGATTGTAAGTCGATCGATGGTTGGTTCAGCACCATGGGGTCATGGAGATGACTGGTCGTTTACATAGACAGACTGTATGACACTCTGTCGGACAGTGACATTGTAGAGACCCTTAAATCAATTATTTGATGCCTGGTCGTGGCAGTGTCTTCTATCTTATTCCTATAAGTCGATTCTTTTGACTGGCGACCGTCTATCTGAGTCGGTGCAGTTTCCGATTGGTTTTGGTTGATGTTCTAGGTCGTGCCGTAAAAGGAGGCCGATAGACTTCTTCTGGA
>JAIUZE010069147.1:0-17481 GCA_022085475.1 Heliosperma pusillum
AGAAAAAGTGTTTAGCAAACTAGCTAATTAACGACTAGAGGTGAATCTTCCAGGGACAACGCCCGCTAGCTCACACCCGAACCCAAAATAGAATAAGCAAAAAGCCATCCATGCAAGCAACCTGTTCATCCATGAAAAACATGAATGCCACAATCAGTGGGGAGTAACTCCGGGTTCTCCCAGCCATATCACATTAAACGTACATAAAAGGAAATACAAAAGATAGAGGCATGCATATATAGATATACATGTGAAATACGATAAGGATAGATAGGCAATTCAATATATAATGATAAGAGCATATGGAATATAAATTCGAATCCATCATGTTATTCAAAGACTCGGGAAATACACTCTTAGGCAACCGAATACGCTCACTAGGGCTTGCATCTCACCGTTAGCGGTATAAGTTTGATAAGAGTGAGACTCGACAAACAACCATGCCAAGTCATGCGATGATCACAATAAATCCATCATATTATCATCCATTCAACCATACCAATACATAGACGATGCCCAATCATGCAATGACCATGAATAATAAGTCATGAAATCACGCATTCAAGAACGACGACACAAAGACGACATCTCTCACGGTAAATGAAACGCACTAGCACCGTGTCCCAGCAAGTATGATTAAAAGGCATCCACGGGATAAAACATTGCCCTGAACGCATACACGATGCTACATTTCGTATATGTAAGCTAATTTCCTCCTGGTAGCACGACGATAATAATACGGTCCTAGTCTAAACCTGACCAGATTCTCGGAATATACCATTTTCCGATTCGACATGCGATAACATTTCGCATCCAAGACTCGGTCAATCATAGACGCCGAGTACCCCAAATTCGGTAGATCAATTCACGAAAGAGGAGGAAAAGAGCACAAGCCTCATAACAAGCGGTACGCTACATGCCAATAACACCACCTCGCAAGTACACAACATTTGACGGCCGGGTCGATCAACGCATAGCGTTTCAACTCCCAACATCATTAAGCAGTAGGATACCACAGGAACGTGGAGGTAGCCAAGGGAATGAGAGTACAAAGCACATACAAAATAGTGCTCAAACCGTATCATTTGTAAAAACCGACTCAAAGTGGGACATATCAAAAACCGTCACAAAACATGAGAATAGGGCATTATATAAATGTAAATATGATAAACATGAATCAATACATGATACATAAGCATTAGACCAAGTTTAAGAAGCATAATAAATAAGAAACATAGATACCTCTCCAAAACAACAAGTTTGGAAACTAACTAAAACAAGGGTTCACTTCAAACTGTCATAACTAGAGTTCTAGACATGCAAATACAGAAATTCCAAGTTGAGGTGATAGCTTATCCTCTTACGGTTCCAACGATAGGTCACAAGCCTAAAACAAGCAAGTAACGAAGGAGATATGATCATTTTACAAAAAGGGGCCAGTGCAGTCAAACTGCACAAGTCACGACCGTGACTTGTATTTCACGCCCGTGACATGAGTTACCAGTTCACCCGAGAGCCTTCAACATACATTCAAACCAATTTTCATAATTCATTTCTAACAACTATCAACAATCAATAATCATCATCAACAATCATCAATTAACAACATTCATTATTCATAACATGATTCCTAAGCTTACTAATCGTATCCTAATACCATTTCTAGCATATAAAGCATGTAAAACACGTAAATGATATCGAGTAACCCTTCACCGTTACCTTTACGCGTCTTTAATCGATTTCTAAACCTTCCTAGTCTTCACCTACATACAATTAGATAATAAAAGATGAATATCATTCGCCTTGAGAAAGACGGATAATTTAAAAACCGAGAAAGACGGTAATTTTATTACCAATACGGATAGAGGAAGCTAAGAGGGGAAGAATAAGACGAACTTACGTGAATTTGAGCGAGTAACGAAGGAGTAGCGATGAATCTAAGACGGATCAAAAATGCAGGCTAGGGTTTTGATTTTCTTAAGGAAGACGTAAAGTTTGAGTTGAATGAATGAAAAATAGGTTAAGGAGGGAGTATGAGTTGTATAAGGAAAAAGTCAACAAAAGTCATAGTCGCCTTAAGACGGGATTCACATGGAATCTCGCGGAAATTCCAAATACGAACTCGGAAATTCTAAATTCGACTCGGAACATAAAAATCTAAATTAAAACTTAAATTCACTGAAAAGTATCCGTAAAATATTTTCATTATAAAAATAGGGTACATTTCCGGGTGTTACAGCTGAAAAAATAATAATAATAATAATAATAATAATAATAATAATAATAATAATAATAATAATAATAATAATAATAATAATAATAATAATAATAATAATAATAATAAAAATAATAATAATAATAATAATAATAATAATAATAATAATAATAATAATAATAATAATAATAATAATAATAAAAATAATAATAATAATAATAATAATAATAAATTTCATAACAACAACAATAATAATAATTATGATTATTAGTTGTTATCATAATCATAATCATAATGGTAATGATAATGATAATGATAATGATAATGATAATGATAATGATAATGATAATGATAATGATAATGATAATGATAACGATAAATATTATTAGTTGTTATCATTAGTCTTAGTATTAATATTAGTAAATAGTAATAGTAGTATTAATATTAATATGTTTGATTTTGATGGTCATAACATTCCTTATAATACCAATAATAATTAGTGATAATAATAATAATAGTAATAATAGTAGTAATAACAATATAGTACTAGTAGTAGTAGTGGTAGTGGTACGTGGTGGTGGTGGTGGTGGTCGTCGTCGTAGTGGTGGTGGTGGTGGTAGTAGTAGTGGTAGTGGTAGTTATAATTATGCTTTGAGCTTGATAAAATAATAATAATAATAATAATAGTAATAGTAATAATAATAGTAATTATAATTGTTATAATAAATAATAATAGTAATATTAATAATATTGATAATAGTTGCTAGTAATAGAATATTCCCCTCCAGTTCATAATATTTTCGTATTTTGTATTACATAGTTTTCGAGATGACACTTTGACTTGATTTCTCTTCATTTTTTTTTATGATGAATGTAAATGTTTTTTGTTATAACGTCTAAGTTTTTATATTTTAAAACTTATTTATGGTCAAAGTTATAATAAGGGATAATTATGAGATGGAGGGAGTATTTATTAATTAATTAATAATAATAATAATAATAATAATAATAATAATAATAATAATAATAATAATAATAATAATAATAATAATAATAATAATAATCATAATAATAATAATAATAATAATAATAATAATAATAATAATAATAATAATAATAATAATAATAATAATAATAATAATAATAATAATAATAATAATAATAATAATAATAATAATAATAATAATAATAATAATAATAATAATAATAATAATAATAATAACTAATATTAATATTAATATTAATAAAAAAAATTAATTTTAAGATGAGTAGAACTTAAGTGAGCTGAATTTAGTGGAGCTGAACTGAACTGAATGAAGCTCAGCTGAACTGAACTGAATAGAGCTGTACTAAACTGAACTGAACTGAATGGAGCTGAACTGAATTGAACTGAGCTGAACTGAACTAAATAGAGCTGAACTGAACTGAAATTAGCTAAAATTAAGCTGAAAAGAACAGGGCCTTACTCCAACAATCTCCCACTTGTCCGAGACAAGTGTGCGTCACTAACTCTCTTGTCCTATTACTACCTCCCACTCAATTCAAAGTGTCTTGCTGGTCGTACTTGCATTCGATCATATCAAGAGTGATTTCCTCGATCTGGAGAGTAACTGTCTGACCGGAATAATCTACCATAGATACCTTCCAAGCATGGCCACGCATTTCCAGCTTAGTACTCCTCGAGTGGCCTTGAGATTTAAATGACCCTGACAAGGGATGGACAATTTCTATCGCACTATTCCCTTTGAATAGCCACAGCGCATCATGACCCAAAAGATGCCCATTTGACCCCAGCTACGAAGGTCGTAGAGCATAAATCAAAGTCACTCTGAAACTGTGCCACCTTAGGCGAATAGTCTTTAGTCTAAGGAATTGACTCAAAAAAGAATACTATAGTAGGCGTCGCTACGACCAGGCTATAAAATTGCTAGAACTCTATAAGCGGTCACTGCCCGACAAAGTGTCCCATATAGTCTATCTATGTGATCGACTAGTCATCCCTTATGACCCTATGGCACTTGAACTTGCCATCAATCACTTGGAGACGTCACCTCATATAAGCAACTAGGGGCCAATGCTTATGCTAATCCGGTTCACTTTAATGGCGTTCAAAGTTGTCACTACAACCTATTTGGATATAACAAAGCGCATAATGAGTTTTAGAAACTCAAACGATAAATGTGATTATCATTATGAAAAATCAACACAATTTTATTGCTTCATATCTTATAATCTAAAGTCTATATGATCCATGACACTTCATGGCGATTATGTTAAAATGAAATAAAGGCTTGGGTAGTGAATATACCATGTTTTCATTTATTTCAACCTTATGAATTGCTTTTTCCTTCCATTTAACGTTATTCCTAATAACATGAATTCATCTACTTACATGTCTAGATCTTTATCTAGTGTTGGGCTCTTTAACTTGAAAGATGCTCCCACTCATTATCATGATAAATGATAGGTTTTTTGGTGAAAGGATCTACTATTAGTTCCTTATAAGCCACCTTATCCTTATCATTATGTACTAAGTCTCTATTTGTAGAGTTCTAAATGATTGACTCTTCATTCTACCTCTTTTAGTTATTCGTTTCTAATACTACAAAATTGTCTAGGATTTCAATAAATCCTTATAAGTTTGGAAATTTGGATTTGTGTAACCTTTAACACAAAACCAAGTTATCTCTACCAAACACAAGAATGAATCCCTAATTCTCCTCGAAATCTCATGGATATTCTTGTAGGTTATCCAATGACACTCGTGTGGATTGATTTGTTATTGGCTTGTCATGCTCCAAGCATACAAGTCATTTCAGGTACGTGCATGTTATGGCACAGATGATTGGCCTAATGGCGGAAACATTAGTGATCACGTGAGCAACAACTATGAGGTTCAGTGGATGACTATGACCCTTTTATAGTGATCCCACTTTCGTCAATATGAATAACCTACTCAACTTGTTGAAATAGATGAAGTATCTTATCAATATAGACACTTTTTCTAAATGCCAAGCTAAAAATCTCTTATTTCATAATAGATTTTGATTTTAGTATGCATAATGCCTTCTTTCATCCAGAATTGAAAATCCAACCACTCCTTTACAAAAGATAATATAAATATGTCACTCACAATGAGTAATACGTCATTTACGTGGAAGACAATTTCTCCCACTGAACTTCATGTCTAAACATGATAACTTTATGTCCCACTATAATTTCTGTCCATACATGACTTCTCGACAATTCGAGTGAAACTTTTCTTATATCACACAATAGAAATGATCATCACAACCTCTAAGTGTTGGTGAAAACCTTAGGTTTGTGTCATGTACACATCCCATTCCAAATCCCCATTTGGAACATTGGTTTTGTTGTGTATCTTGTACACACTCACTATGAGGTATATTACTGATGATTTAGATCTTAGCATAGTTACAGATTAACATAGATTTTGTAGACATTTATATGTCCATCTATGCATCTATAATTGGACAAGTCCAAATTAATCTTTCATTTGCATAGATTCCAATTAGTTTCATAGCCTCTTTTATAGAAAATCGAATTTTAAAATTACTAGGTCCATCCACTTCATAGATCATAATCTCATTATATCAAGAACATTTTCTTTTGGTCTCGTCGCTAGTCTAAGGATTCACCTAAGAACACTTTCTTTTGGTCTCCTCACTAGTCTTGAGTCTAACCTAAGAACATTTTATTTTGATTTCCTCACTAGTTCCCAACTAGTTATACTTTATGGCTTATTTCCTCCCACTCTATCTTTAGAAAAAATACAACTATTTTCTTTAAAGATAGCCTCATGAGCCACAAACAATTTTGTATTCATGACTGATAAGTGAATATTTGTATGATTTTAACCCCCACTTTAGCTCGGTTTTGTTTGTCATTTGTGCTTTGTTAAGCCTTTTATGAGCTAATATCGTCTTCTAGGCAAATTCCTGTGTTCTAACTTGTTTTGTAGGGAAAGTGACGTTTCTACGCCCTTTTTCTATATTTCCGAGCATTTGCCTAGAACCCGACGATTTGAAGATGCAAGCTTGACCGTGTGTAAGGCATTTCGAGAAGGTTCACTAACTTAAGGGAGAGAAGAAGCAAAGACGGTTTTGTAGTTGTCGGAAGACCAATCAATTAGACGGGAGAATTCATCGCTTTACATCATATCCAAGCAACAAACCCGATTGTAGAGTCAAGGGGGATGTTGTAAGTCAAGTCAACGCGAAGGAAGTTGAAGAGTTAGTCAAGAGCTTCCAGAAGACAACTTACCCGATCGGGTAAGTGGTGTACCCGATCGGGTATTCCTGCTGCTCAGTGCATTGCGGCTCCTTTTTCCTAAATTTGCCCTATGTATTTATTACCCGACCTCTTCTTCACGAAACCCTAATGCTATAAATAGATGTGCCAAGCCCCTCATATCATATCATATATATACATCCATCATACACTTTCTTACACAATCTTGTCTTATATTTCTTTTTAGCATTAGTCTTTCTAGTTTAGATTCTTTTCTATTTTTGTCTTTTGTTCTATTTTACTTTTGTCCATTTTCTATCAAAACATTAGAATAGTTCAATAAGAATTTCAATCTTTGTATCTACTAGTTGGGTTCAAGAGTTGTAATTCAAAGTACGATATTTCTATGCGAGGGATTTCTATTATTGTTATCGCTTTCATCGTTAATCATCACCTAGGTATTCCTAATTTATCCTTTGCTTATTGTTCATTATTGCTTTCCATTTTATTGTCATTTTCTATTTCATTAGATCCATTTTCATGTTGTTATAATCATAGTTTCATTGCTTAGATTATCATATAGCGTCGTTATCATCGCCACATAGAGAGTCTAAATTGTCGTCAAAATCAACTAAATATGCTTACCTTAACTTTCATTGTTAATACCAACATAATCATGAGTGAGTAGTCACCTTTCTAGGGTGTAGGGTAGCCATGTTAGATTGATTAAAAATGATAATTGGATAAAAGAAATTGTGCTTTTAAAACATTGTGTCTATGCATGTTTGGACTTTAACGATAGTTGACGATTCTTGATCACAATCATTGACTAGTATGGAATTCTTTTCCAAGGTAGATATACAGGAATTGAATAGACAAAGCGTGACATAGTGGATTAAGACCTAGTAAATCGCACTAAAAGCCTGCTAGACCATCTGATCTATGATTGTAATGAACACACCATTCTTACGAACGCTCAATGAATTATCTGCATATCCTAAATCCAATTTCATCAATATGTCAATCTACATGTGTGAACCTACTTCCCTAGATACTTCTCATTAGTGTTAATTTATCATTTGCTTTATTGTTTTCATTTTAATTTGTTTTTATTTTGTTTTTATGCCATTCGTTAGTTTAGACATCACAAAATCCAAAACCCAGAAAATCATTAGATAAAACTCAATTGTGAGACGATTCACAATCCATAGGAAACACCATCTCCCTGAGGATCGACCCCTACTTTCCTAATCTACATTAATTTGTTATTAGCCTAGTCCGGGTAATTTATCTTTGTTTCGGGCTTGCGACAGGCACGATCAATGACCGTGAGGGAGGTAGAAGTATCACAACTTGACCTTATTGATCTATCAAAGACTTTATTGAAAAGACATCATATCTTAGCTTTGAGATAGACGAGTTCTATAAGCTAAAGAAGTGGACTCAAATCCATGTCATTTATCATCTTTATAAGTAATGTGGCAAATTGGTTTGGTATATTCCTTACTTTAAGTTCAATAACTCAATTATGACTTAACAATTTATCCTTCAAAGTGAGAATCAAATTGTTAGCTTTTGAACTTATTATAATGATCCAATTATCATAATACTATATGATCAATTTGAGTCTATACAATTTATGTTATTAGTTCAAATAGTGTATAATGACAAGTTTTAGAACGAAAAAGTTTCCATAAACCGAGTGACTTGGGTTGAATACCAAGTCACCATAATCCAATTACAACCATTGTAAATAAAAAAAAATAAACCAATTTCCATGTCAAACAAGGAAATTATAAAAGTTCTAAAAACCAATGTCTCAAATATACATCCCAAAATTAAGACAACTCAAAATGAGGCCAAGCTTCCATAGGTCTTCAACCATGGGTGGCTACCTTAGCTTCCCTTGAAAAGCTTCTTTAGGCTTGCTTGTCCTTGCACTTGTCTTTTCTTGGGTGTCCTAATTACAATTTAAAAAGGGTAAGAATCACAACTCATATCTATATACCAAAGTTGAGATCATAACATAAATGATAGGGATGAACATTTACCAACTGAAACAATCTTTCCAGCTTTGAGATCTCCAAGATACTTTGGGTAATTCCTCTTCTAATACCCTACGCCATTACAATAATATCATTTGTCCTCATTGGAGGCAGCCTTCTTGGGCATGGGTGAGCTATTCTCAATAACTTTACCTTTGCCCTTGAAGGTGGAGGGCTTCGTCCCTTTACTGCCGCCCCAATTGAACTTCCCATTGCTCTTATTGTTAATATGGAGCACATCCTTGGTGGTGCTAAAATCTAGCCTCATGTCTCTCTCAGCATGCACAAGCATCTTGCGCAATTCATGGATAGAGGATTTCATGTTTTGCATATTGTAGTTTACCCTAAACTGCACATATGCTTTTAATTTCCCTAAGGAATGTAAAACTCGGTCAATAACGAGTTTTTCGGGAATGGTCATCCCTTGTAATTTAAGAGTCTTAACATGCTCAGTCAATTTGAGTACATGAGGGATAACCTTTTGGCCGTCTTTGAGATTTATGTCGAAGAACACGGAAGCCGTCTCATATTGGATGATCCTTGGAGCTTGTGAAAACATGGTCACAAGCTTTGTATAGATCTCAAATTTTTCATAAACATAATGCATTCTGAATAATATAACAATTAAATCACTAAAATGAATTTTATTTAATCATATTACAATAAGATATATTTCTCACTTATGATATAAATTTGGTTCAATTTAAGGGATTAATTAATCTGTATCACTATACAATTAATTAACTTAAATTATTAGGGGATTTTCCTTTAGGTGTGACCTCAAGGGATCAACTGATCACCACCGTCATACGAGAGTAATGTCAAACTCTAGTGAGCCAATCGTAACCGATTAATTTTGACCACTTGACTATAATACTCATCATCCCTTTGTATTCTTATTATTGAGAGTTAATTATGTGATCGCACTATTTTTGAGGAAACTTATTCTAACAATATTATCGACCGAGAGTTCTAAACGTAGAATCGATTAAATAAGTAATCCACCAAATTATATCAATTAGGGATGAATCAGCTCACCGTGCCCGAGTTGATATGAATTTGGATCTCGAAATCATTTATAATAGTTGGGTGGAAGTCACATATAAATGTTCAACTTGTTTTGAATGTTTACAAGTATAATTTTAAAACGATAAATGTTAATTATTCCCTTTATCTCGTTTTATAGCTTTTAATTACCGCAATAGATACATCAAGTTCTATCTCACCAATCACCATTGAATCATGCCATAAAACGTTTGACGAAATATGGTCACGAAATAATCTCAATACGACTAGAGAGCTTTATTTTGGGATCGGTTACGTCAGGAATCTTAACTTTATTACCTCTTCCACACCTCCCATCATGTCTAATTCTTTGGTGAATGAGTCTTGGGAAGACGATCTCACCAAAGCTATTAAATCCATGTCTTTGGAAGTAAGGAGAAACAAAGAGGCTAGTGGGAGTCCAAGCAAGAAAAGTCTTGCAACTAAAAGGATATGGTTCAAGAAGAAAGGGAAAAAGGGTAATAAGTTTAAACGGGACCGAAAGGGTAGTAGGATTACCAAAGGTTCAAAAGTTAATGATGAGTGTCATTATTGTCATGGCATGGGCCATTGGATGAGAAATTGCCTTATATTTGTGGAACATATTAGAGATGGACTTGTCATTCCACTCGGTAATATCCCTTCCGAAATATTTGTTATTGATATAAATTATACTTCCACCTCAACGTTGGTATGAGATACCGGTTGTGGTTCTCACCTTTGTAATCATTTACATGGGCTAAGAAACGTGGAGAAGCTAAACTAGGATGATGTAGATCTCCGACTTGAAAATGGTTTTGAGTTGTACTTGCATAATTGTTTTTTTGTACCTTTGTTATCAAAGAACATAATATCCGTAGCCATGTTGGACATAGAGGGTTTTACTTTTGCTATTAAGAACAATTGTTGTGTCATTCCAAGAAATGACATCGTCATAGGCCAACGCAATTCTATTAATGCTATTTATGTTCTTGAAACTTCAAACTCAACCAAATATATTTATAACATTCAATCTAAAAGACTCAAGTCAAGTGATCCAAATGAGTCATACATTTGGCATTGTCGATTAGGTCACAGAAATAGGAATCGCATCAAAAGATTAGTATCGACTAATCGCATTCAATCTAAAAGACTAATGTAATTAGGAATCAGGTTCCGCAGTCAAAGCACCAAGATAATCAAATCCTTTCCCAACAAACTGTATCTGAAGCTTCTGAAATTCGGTTACTAGTTCATCGGGTAAAGTACCAAGAGCATTTAATGAATGACTAGTCTTTCTACTCAAAGCATCTGCCACAACATTTGCTTTTCCCTCGTGATAAATCAACTCAGCATCATAATCATTCACCAACTCTAACCATCTTCTCTGCCTCATGTTCAACTCTTTCTGAGTAAAAATGCACCTCAAGCTCTTATGATCGGTATATATGCGACAATGAACTCCGATAAGATAGTGTCTCCAAGTTTTCAAGGCATGTACTACAGCTGCTAACTCAATATCATGAGTCGGGTAATTCACTTCATGAACCCTGAGTTGTCGAGAAGCATAAGCAATGACTTTTCTATTCTGCATCAAGACACATCCCAAACCATGCTTTGAAGCATCACAATATACATCATAATCAGCTTCATCATCTGGTAAAGTTAAAACCGGTGCGGTAGTCAATCTCTTCTTTAATTCTAAGAAGGCAATTTCACATTCATCGGTCCAAATATACTTCGCTTCCTTCTTTAGCAATTGAGTCATCGGTCTTGCTAATTTAGGAGAAATCTTTCACAAACCGACGATAATAACCCGCTAAACCAAGGAAACTCCGAATCTCGGACACATTTTTCGGACTTTTCCAATCCACAACTGCCTCAATTTTAGCTGGATCGACCATAACACCGTCTTTCGAAATGACATGACCAAGGAAAGATACCTCGGGCAACCAGAATTCACATTTGGAGAACTTAGCATACCACTTTTGGCGTCGAAGAACACCCAAAATGGTTCGAAGGTGATCCGCATGTTCTTCCTTAGATTTTGAAAAGATCAGAATGTCATCAATGAATACCACCACACATTTATCAAGATACTCCCGGAAGGTACGATTCATCTGATCCATGAATATAGCTGGAGCGTTAGTCAAACCGAATGGCATCACATTGAATTCGAAATGACCATACCTCGAGCTGAAAGCAGTCTTCGGAATATCTGCTTCCCGAACGGGAATCTGATGATAACCCGATCTAAGATCAATCTTTGAAAAAATAGAAGCACCACGTAACTGGTCAAAGAGATCATTAATACGTGGAAGAGGATATTTGTTTTTGATTGTGACACGGTTCAACTCACGATAATCGATGCACATCCGCATAGAACCGTCTTTCTTTTTGACAAAAAGCACGGGCGCACCCCAAGGAGAAGCACTAGGCCTAATAAAGCCTTTCTCAATCAAATCATCAAGTTGAATTCTCAACTCCTTCAATTCGGAAGGAGCCATTCGATAAGGAGCTTTAGCAATTGGTCCAGTTCCAGGAACTAGATCAATGGAAAATTCAACATCTCTTTCAGGAGCAATCCCGGGTAATTCATCGGGAAATACATCTGGATATTCACAAACAATAGGAACATCCTTCAAAGAAGGAAGAGAAGAAGCAGAAGTAGTCACTACACATAGAAATGCTTGATGACCCTTCTTCAAAACATTCAACATTTTCATAGCTGAGATTAATTTCACACTAGCTTGCTTTCTAACTCCTTGATAAGAAACACGAGTACCCAAAGGACTTTTAATAATAATCTTCTGATCACGGCACTCGAATGGAGCATGATAAGTAGATAACCAATCCATGCCCAGAATAATATCAAACTCTTCAAGAGGAAACCGCAGAAGATTAGCCGGAAATATAGATCCATTTATGGATATTGGAATGTCGGAATGAAGATAAGAGCATGAAAATACATCTCCGGATGGTAACGATATAGGAGTACTTTCTCCGACTGAAGCTTTGAGCGGTAATTTATCGGATAGTCTCATTGAAATAAAAGATAAAGAAGCTCCCGTATCAAACAAAATTAAACACGGAAACTCATAAATTGAGAACATACCCGTCACGATGTCTGGCTGAGCATCAGCCTCAGCACGGCTCATAATAAAAATCCGACCCTTAGGTCGCCCAGAAATAACCGGTGTAGAAACCGTCTTCTTCCTCTCAGGACATTCATTAAACCTGTGCCCCGGTTTTTGACAATTAAAGCATACAAGTGGCTTGTTGAAGCAACCAACACCCGGATGCATAGGCATCTTGCACCGAAAGCAGGTACGATCCTTAAGATCGTTGTTGTTGCTCGGTACAAATGGACGATTACCTCTAGTTGCTTGTCCACCCTGAAAGTTTCTCCTCTTGTTTGGGAAAGAAGGAGAAAAGGAAGGTCGGGAAGTAGGATATAAAGGTCTCTTCCCATAAGAATTAGGAGCAATATAAGAAGTACGAGCCTCTTTGGCAATCTCCCGAATAGAACTCTCCGCCCATAAAGCATCATTGTAAATCGAGACAAAAGAAGTAGAACCCCTACTAATCTTTCCTTTCACCTGGGGAGAAAGCTTCCCTAGGTAAAAGAAGGCTTTGTCCTCCTCCCTCGAAATAAGTCGAGTGGCATAATGAGCCAACTCATTGAACTTGCTTGTGAACTCTTGTACCGAAAGAACCCCCTGTTTAAAATCTATGAACTCCTTCAGCTTTTGCTGTCTCAACTCATCCGGATAAAACCTCGTCTCCAATAGTTCTCGGAAACGAGTCCACCCAAAATTAGGCTCCAACTTAGCAGTAGGACCAGAAAGAGTCCACCACTGATCCGCTTCCTTCACTAAAAAGTGGGAAGCGAGTCGAACTTTATCCTCTTCAAGGACATCATAAAGAGAAAAACTCTTCTCCATATCTCGTAACCACTCAGAAAGCTTAACGAGATCAACTTCGCCATCATAGGTTTTTGCTTGGCTCCTAGATAGCTGTGAAGCAACCCACGTATAACTCCCGTGTCTCTCACGGTCAGGAATAGCATTAGGAATAGGATTTGCTTGCTGGTTTTGCTGATTTTGCTGGTTTTGGATAATAACGGTAAGAGCTGCTAAGATCGTGTTGTCAATCCTCGGAGGCATCTTGCAAAATAAAACACAGATTAGTACTTATCATTTAGCAAGAACAAAGAGACTACCACATAAATCCTAATCTACCCATCTTACCCTTCTATCTCACAAGTTTATTATTTATTAAGGTCAAGTTATTTATGCAAGGGTACACAAACGTGCGTCGGGAGCAAAATAGCTCTGATACCAACTGTGACACCCTCAAATTTGCGGAAAAGAAAAAAAATATTTAAATACATAAACAAGGGTGTCATAAATAAACAGGTCATTACAAAACGAAACAATATTCTACAAAAGAATATACAAGACGGGAGACATATCTCCCGTATAAATACGGAAATGAAAGAGTGTATAATAATATACAATCTAAGAACCGAATATAGGTCCAAGGTAATACTTCGCTCGCTAGCTCGTCAATGTACCCAATGTATGCATTCACCACCTGTTCGACCGCATTAAATATAAACACGGAAGCCACAGTCAGTGGGGAGTAACTCCGAGTTCTCCCAGCCACGAAATGTCGAGTTTAATGAAACATGAATAACATAAAAGCAATGTATATAGAAAATACAAAACCTTAACATATATGATATGCTTTTTCATGTTATGAAACAAATAACTAACATATAACCTATCATATGAAAGCTATCATGTGAATCCGATAATAAAATATAACCCGAGGTAGGGAAGCTGGTATGCTGGCTCAGCGGTTACCATGTAACATGGCCCTGATACACTCAAACCCTAATCAACACGTAATCATGTGAATCAGTTAACAATCGGTAATCCAAAATCTATCAATCCTAGCCGGCTTGCATCTCACCTTCTAGAACTCATAGAATCATACAAACATGAAAGACAAATACTTCTACAAACAGGCATAAGTTCTTAGCACAGTCAATAGTCGACTTCTGTAACTCGAGGCTATACCACAAGGTAGGAAAACATCCTAGTCCTAGACTGATCAGACCTAGCGACAACAGCTATTCCAGTCCCCGTCCCATGACATAACCGTCTATGAGAAACTCTACTAGGCGACCCCCTAAGCAGAGATGGCTAGTACTTAAGCTGGCTCCATCCCCAAAGTGGATTAGGTAACCATGCCCTGACTTGGATATAAACCCCCCAAGCCGAGACACAAAAGCTATTAACCATGAACTATATACTCGTTAAAGACAGTACGGACCTATCAATGTCATGGTCCAAGATACTCATTTAGAATTACCATGGCCGAACCAAACTAATATCTTAACTCAGAGGTTACCTTTAAAACATGGACAAGATACGACTTAACATGCCATATAATCGTAATTCTCTATGGGTACTTAGTCAACACGACACCAACCATATAATCAAAACCGTCACAGGAACACATCCTATCATGTGACTCATTGCATATAAATAATAATCACTTATCATATCGCCTCATATCTACTAAGGCTAATTCAGTAATTAAATACAACTTTACTTGAAGACAAATCCCCGACCCGAGTCCCGCGACGGGTCATCAGTCAAATCGGGGCTGACTAGATCTTAGTTTGACCAAACCCGTTGGATCAAACCGGCTAGAAACAGAGTCTTTATCACATAGACATAGACATCAAAATCAACATATTCAAAACATGTTATTTCATTAAAACTTCTAACATGTGGAATATTTAACATTTCCGAAAACCCGATTGACTACAAGGATAGTAAATTAAACTATAAACTCATATTATAATTTCTAACATGTGAGAAATATTAATTTTATGAAAAACCTTTTTAATTAAATATTTTACTTATTAATATTTCCCGCTTGCTAAATATTACAAAACACGATAAAAATGACGATAACTCAAAAACCGTCACGAGTCCCAAGGTGGGACCCACGGGCTGAATTGGGCTGACCTGGACACGGGCCTGACTGGGCCCCACGGCCTGATTTGGCCAAAAATGGCTGTTTTGCCTAAAAATTCTAAAACCGCTTCCTAATATTTTCCCGCATGCGTAACATATTTAAAACCCGTCAAAACAACAATTAAACAATCAAACATCGACACAACCCAAAGACCAAGACCCGGACCCACCATGGACCAACCCAGACCGGGTCTGAACCGGCCTGGACCGGTCTGGTTGGTCCGGTTCACCTCCCCTCTACACGGTTCACCTCCCCTCTACACGGTTCCCAAACAACAACATCCATCAAAATATTTCCAACATGTTTTAAACATCAAACAACTATTTTAACCACCATCATACAAAAATCATGATTAAAAATAATTCATCCCAAAATCATCAAGAACACTTAACATATTAAAATTTCCTAAACAACATAAAAATCATAACTTATTAAAAATCATCAAAATTCATCAATAACACTAAAACAACATAAAAATTCCATACAACTTAAAACTCATCAAGAATCATAAAACATCATAAAAATTCCATACAACATAAAAATCATCAAAAATCATAAAACAACATAATAATTACTACTTAACATATTACTAACTAAAATTCCATAAATCATAAAAACATGAACCAAAAATAAAGATGAACCAAAATCCAAATAAATAAAACTAAAGGCTATATTACTAACTCAAATCCTAAATAACCATAACATGAACATAAACTAAAACCTACAAAAACAAAACTAAGGCTATGTGACATTAATTCGTCGAGTAAAACGGAATTGTTACCTTAGCTAGCCAAAAATCACTTAGCACCAAAATATAAGAAATATATAAATAAGAAAACCCTTCTACTAATCTTCACCCAATATATACGAGTCTCCAAACTCGTCTTCAAAATCTTCCCCTATAAGAATTGACAAGAAAAACATTATTAGAACATAAAACTAAATTTCTCATAATTAAAGTGTTGAAAATGATCTTGACGGAATTGAAATTAAACCATACGTGAATATGGAGAGCGGAGAGAGTTAGCAATATAAAGTAGAAGATTATAATGAGAAACGAAGATTTTATGAAGGTTTTGCTCAAGAACGATGAAGAACAAATCATGAACGATGAAGAACACGAAGAACGCTTAAATAAAGTGATGTTTTGATCTTTATTTGATTTGTTGAAAGATGAAAAGTTGTTTGTGAGTTAAGTGGAGTGGAGTTGGCCGTGAGTTTATAGACCAATAAAGGTGTTGAGTTTTGAAATTGTTGTTCCGTAATTGACTCGCGTTTAATAATTATTTTACGGTAAACGATTAAATATAATTAACGATAAAGTTAATTACACCAAATATCTAGATATTAAGATATTGTATTCAAAAGTAATGAAATATCAAGTCCTATTAGAGGACTTTTGAGCCGTGTGGTATGGTGAGAAAACGGATCTGATTTCGAGCGTTTTGCGTAATTTTCGTTAACTGATCGATAAAGTAATTAAATATCTAGATATTATGATATATTAATCAAAAGTAATGAAAATATCAAGGGCTATTAGAGAGGAAAATGAGCCGTGTGGTCTTGTGCTTGCCGGGTCTGTTTTTGCTCGATTTGCGTAATCTCCGTTGACGGATCGACAAAGTAGAAAAATATCTAGATATTATTATTAGTTTATTCAAAACAAATAAAATATCTAGTTGTGAGTGGAAAGCGATGACACGCGCGTGTGACTCATGCCAAAGTCGAGTTTCGATTTCGTTTCGCGCTTTACGATGAGTCGGGAATAGTTAAATGACGTTCGTTTAAAACCGTAAACGTTATTCTTTAAATTCCGAATAAATTCAAAATAATTATATTAAATTATGATAAATCTTAATAAATCTAAATAAAAATAAATCAAAAATATAAATT
>JAIUZE010069148.1:0-11695 GCA_022085475.1 Heliosperma pusillum
AGCTTGTTTCCTTTGAACAAGAATCCATTTTGCAGAATGTAGGGTGAATCAATGGTCCTTGTTCCCTCTTTCTGTGCTAACCAATCTTCTGCAAAGTCTGGATCTTCCTGATACATATCCTTCATGAACTCAAAGCCAAGAACCCTTTTCTCCATGGTTGATAGCAGAGTGTACCTCCTAGACAATGCATCAGCCACCACATTTTGCTTGCCCTCTTTGTATTTGCTAGAAAAGGTGAATGACTGGAGGAACTCCACCCACTTAGCATGCCTATGACTGAGCTTATGTTGACCTCCTATGTACTTCAATGCCTCATGATCAGAGTGTAGGACAAAAGGCTTGGGCTTTAGGTAATGACTCCAATGTCTTAGAGCTCTGACAAGAGCATAGAACTCTTTATCATATGTAGAATAGTTCAGCTTGGCACCACTTAGCTTTTCACTAAAGTAGGCTACAAGTTTCTTCTCTTGGATGAGGACAGCTCCAATCCCCACTCCACTTGCATCACACTCAACCTCAAATAGGCAATCAAATTTTGGCAACCTGAGGATAGGTGCACTGCACAAGAGCTTCTTCATGTGTTTGAAAGCCTGCAAGGCATTCTCAGTCCAAGTGAACTCTCCTCTCTTCATACATTCAGTGAGGGGTGCTGCAATAATGCTAAAATCTTTAATGAACCTCCTATAGAAAGAGGCTAGGCCATGAAACCCTCTCACTTCTGTAATGCTCTTAGGGATAGGCCAAGACTGCACTGCAATGATCTTATCTTGATCAACTGAAATGCCTCTACCAGATACCACATATCCTAGAAATTTGACTTCCTCACTCATGAAGGTGCATTTCTCAAGCTTCACAAAGAGCTTACTCTCCTTAAGTATGTTAAACACATCCTCAAGATGCCTCAAATGATCATCCTTGCTCTGGCTGTAGATGAGGATATCATCAAAGTATACCACCACAAATCTCCCTAAGCAAGGCCTAAGCACTTATGTCATCAATCTCATGAAGGTACTTGGGGCATTTGACAGGCCAAAGGGCATGACAAGCCACTCATAAAGGCCATGTTTTGTTTTGAAGGCTGTCTTCCACTCATCTCCCTCCCTGATCCTCAATTGATGGTAACCTTGCCCCTCAAATCAATCTTAGAAAAGAACCTTGAGCCACTCAGCTCATCCAACATGTCATCAAGCCTAGGTATAGGGAACCTATACTTGACTGTGATGTTGTTGATAGCCCTGCTATCTATGCACATCCTCCAAGTCCCATCCTTCTTAGGAACCAATAAAGCAGGCACATCACATGGACTTAGTGACTCCCTTACAAACCCTTTACTCATCAACTCTCCAACTTGTTTCTGCAGTTCACACCTATATGTTGGTCTATTAGGTAGTACAGACCCTGGCACAAGGTCTATCTGGTGTTCGATCCCTCTCAAAGGGGGTAAGCCATCAGGAAATTCCTCTGGAAACACTTCCTTGAACTGATCAATGAGGGGCTTAACTTCTGCAGGGATTACCTTAGACTCCTCTTCCTGAACTTCTTTTGATAGAAGCATTAATATAGGTTGCTCTTCACTACACTCCTTGACCATTGCTGACTCAGACAAAAACAAGACTCCACTAAAATCTTCAGCCATACTAGGACTCCCATAGCTCTTCTGATGTGGTGGCAAGGGGGCTAATGTCACCTTCCTGCTCCCGTGCTTGAAAGAATAGGTGTTGCTTCTTCCTTGGTGTATGGAGCTTTTATCAAACTCCCATGGCCTTCATAATAGCAAGTGACAGGCATCCATTGGAACCACATCACACAATACCTCATCCTTGTACACACTTCCAATGGAGAAAGGGACCATACATTGCTTATCCACCTTAACCTCTGCTCCCTTACTCAACCATCTCAACTTATAGGGATGAGGGTGCTCTTGAGTGCTCAACTTCAGCTTATCAACCATAGTAACAGAGGCCACATTGGTACAACTACCTCCATCTATAAAAAGGTTACAAACCCTCCCTTGTATGGTACATCTGCTTCTGAAAATGAGGGACCTTTGATCCTCCTCCAGTGGTATATGTTGTGAATGCATTACTCTCCATAGGACCAAGCTGTGGCCTGTGTCAGGGAGTGCCACTATTGCCTCCTGACTAGCCTCTTCTTCCTCACTCATCACTTCTTCAACCTTAGGCTCATCCCTTTCATACTCAACTAGACCTTCTTTCTCCCAAGCCTCAACCTCCATTATAGTTAAGGTTTTCTTAGAAGGGCAATCCTTCCTAAAATGTCCATAGCCTTGACATTGGAAGCACCTAATTCTGTTCTCAGTCAATGAAGTGCTTGGCTTTTGACCCATGATGCCCTTTCCCTTGTCTAAGGTAGGTGGGGGTGATGTCTTAGGGGTGTCCATGGTTCTCAACCCACTGTAAGGTCTGGTTTGAAAAGGCCTAACAGGTTTTGGTGTACTAGGCTTAGTCTTCCCTATCTTTTCAATTCTCAAAGATAAGTTGACAACATCATCAAATGACCACAGAGGTTACATCCTAACCTTGTTAGCAATACTCTTATCTAGACCCTCTAAGTACCTAGCAATCCTTTGCTCAGGTTTCTCATTTATGTCACACTGCAAGGTGAGTTGTTCAAACTCTCTCAGATAAGATTCAACAGGTTTGTCTCCTTGTTTCAACTTAGAAAATTTGATAAACAGATCCTGGGTGTAATCCTTAGCAACAAACTTGTCTAGTAGTTTCTTTTTCAGTTTAGTCCAAGACTTGATGGGTTCTTTACCTTCCCTAGCCCTTAACCCTTTCATAGTTTCATACCAAAGGGAAGCATCCCCTTTCAGTTTAAGGATGGCTACTTTAAAAGACTTAGAATCATTATATCCTTTGTACTCAAAGATTCTTTCTACTTCTCTTAGCCATTCTAACAAATCATCAGGATTAAGACTACCAGAAAACTCAGGGATATCTACCTTAAGATGCTTGTCTATGTGCCTGTGGATGGAAGCTCTGCTTCTAGTTGAGTCATCTGAGTCTGGATACTCTTCATCATCAGGTGGCCTTCCTCTGCCTCCTCCTTGGCCTCTTACACGTCCTATGCCTCTTCCTCCAGCAAGCAAATGGTTGCCTATTACCTGGTCCAGGGTTCTGGTTAGGGTGGTTACAATCCCAGCCAGATCCTCCATCCTTGCTTCTACTCATTGGGCTATTTTTGTGTTTTTAAATGTAGTTAGGGAAAATGAACTCACTAAGACTCTCAACCAAAGCTCTGATAACCAATTTGGAGTGTTAACTACTAAGACTTACAAGTTTTAAGGAAACTTGATTAACTTGACTCAAACTGAGAACAATGTCAAGTAACAAATGGATGTTGTTTTAGAGAGGGTGAATTGTTTAGCTGAAAACTCAAGGGATATGACTTAGAGACACTCCTCTACAGCAAGGCATAAGAGAAAGGACTCAAAGACTGGTTTTAGAGACAGTTTTCAAGTGTTACAGCAAAGCACAAACACCCTAGACTAGACTCAACAGCAAGCAAGTTAACCACAACAAGGCACAGATATAACTTGACTCACAAGACAAGACACTGATCAAACACCTTGAAGATGTATCAGGCTTGTTTCAAACTACAGCTCTTAGCACAAGTTTGGTAGATTTGAGGGATTTCTCAAAGTTAATTCATTCATAAAAGTCTAACTGAAACAAACATACAAGACCTCTTTATATAGAGAGGTTGATATCTTGTGAGCCATTGGATGTACAGATCATCCAAGGGCCAGCTTAGGGTTCAAACTACTACTAGTGACACTAATTAATAGCCTCACAATAGGACGAGCTCAACAACTACAAAGTTCAGACACAAAACACAAAAACAGACTGAATCAAAAAGCAAATAAAGCAGTTTTGGAGTTTTTCCTGAAATGGAAATCTGTTGTTCTTGTTGTCTTGTTGCTTTGCCTGGGTGTTTTGCTCCTTCTTGGGACTCTCTACTCTTATTAGAACTTAGATAAACCTGCCTTGGATGAAGACAAGTTGACTTAGGCAAAAGGGAAACCTCATCTGAACATGTACTGCCTCTGCTATGCTGCTCACTGGCCTCTAGCTTGGGGTGTCTGTTTCATGAGTTTTTGCTAGACTTCAAAAGGGTTTGTCCTGGGCAAACTTGTAGCTTAGAGGGTTGACTTGATGGTAGGCCATGGTGGGGGTGGTTGGGATGCCCTGGTGTACCTCCTAGCTGCAGGGTTTGTTGATTGGTCTGTCTGGGCCTGAATGGTTTTGTTTCTGTCTTGTGTGGGTAATATGGGTTGTGTTGGGGCTTCGCATGGGTTGATGAGCCCTGGACTGTCTTCCTCATTGGTGTGGGTTGTCTTGGCTTGATCTTGGCTTGTCATAGCTTGTTGTTTGGACCTTGTAACTCGAGCTTCCATCTGAGGGGTCCTTGGGGTCAGGTTTGCCTTGTTTGTGGCTTGATCATCAAGGCCCCTTGGGTGAGCTCCTGCTGCAGAACCTCTCTTGGTGATTTTAGACTTTGAATCTTGATATTGCAATATCACCTTGAGGACCGATTTGAGCGCAATGATAGTTTGTTGTTGTTAAGGATTATAGTGGTTGCTTTAAAGATTACTTAAGAATTTATTGTCTTTATATGTTGGATCCTAACAAGAATGTTTACTTTTTGGAATTTGGACTTGGTGACCAATCTCGAGGGATATTTTTATAAGCAAAGACCGATACATTTTGAGTTTTGATGGGCTAGATGATTTGATTAATTGACGTATCGCCATGTGTTTGGCAATATGTATGATTTGGAATTTGTACCCATTCTTTGCTTAAGGAATTGTGATTTGACTTTTGAGGATGAAAAGGTCCATGTAAATTTAGGATAATGAGTTTGAAGTAAATTAGATTAAAGGATTTCATGGTAAGTCTCTTTTACCTTGTGGTTGTTAGCAATCATGTTTCCCTAGATATAAATATTTTGTTGGTGGTTCCTAATAAGAGTTTTGATGGAACTAAGAAGATTAGAGTACGTAATAAATCTTTCATGTGGATTGTTAGTTGTGGAGTCTACCGTGCCGATGGACCTTAGTAGATTCTAATTGGATTTGAATAATTAGGGTAGCGGCTTGAAGCCTCGTGATTATAGAATATTTTTGTAGGAATCTAATGATTGAAGTGTTGAGTTGCAAATTGGGTAAATTGCATTCTCTTGAGAATTTGGTTTACTCGTGAAGTTAGTGATGTCGAGCTGCGAGCGACCTTTGAATTACCAATGAATGAGAGATAGGTTTGGAGTTTGTCCCTCTCTTTCCCCTCGATTTAACCCTTGCTCAATCTGCTACTCTTCAATCCTTCCCCTTTTTGGTCCATTTTGCTCGTTGATCGTACATCTTAGCATCGTGATTTGCGGACTTAAGGTTCGAGTCGCGCTATGTACGTATAATATCTTGTTATTTTGAATTTATCCTTTAGAAAACTTCCAAATTTTCATATTGTATTTCCAATCGGAGGTTTCACCGAAGTTTTAAAGATGATTTTTGTACCTCCTTTTTGGAGAAAATAGATTTCTTTCGCTTTTATTTTTGGATTTTTTTCGTTTGGTTGGATGTTTGGACTTGTTATTGGAGACGTTTGGTGACTAGTTTTGCACTTACTAACGTTTGTTTGATTTCGATTTCACTATTTCAACATTAATTGATTTGGATAACTAGAGTACTCGTTCACGACAGGCACTTTTGAGATTCATAAATAAAGTTTCGCATTTATGAAATTTTTTCCTTTAAACCGTTTTCGAGATGAACCTCGTTTCATAAATGATTCCCTTGTAAAAGTTTTCGTGTTGATTTTGAAAATCGATTCCTGTCTTTGATACTTTTGTTTTCTACTCTCAAGTTTCGACGACGAAACTTTTTAAAAGGTGGGGTGATTGTAACACCCGCAAATGTACCCTATTTTTATAGTGAAAATATTATACGGATACTTTTCAGCAAAATTTAGTTTTAGTTTAGAATTAAATTTCCCGTGTCTAATTTAGAATTTCCGAGTTCGTATTTGGACTTTACGCGACATTTCGAGTAAGTTACGTCTTAAGACGTTTTTGGGCTTTTCCCATATGTTTTCCACTTACTCCATATACTCCCTCATAACCCTAACTCACCCTCACATTCAATCTTCTTCTTCCACACCAAGTAAACACCAAAAACCCTAACCTCCATATTTGCTCAATTTAATATCGATTCTACTCCTTCGTTTCTCGCTCAAATTCATTAAAGTTCGTCTTACTCTTTCCCTCTCATCGTCCTCTATCCGTATTGGTAATAAAATTACCGTCTTTCTCGCTTTTCAATTTATCCGTCTTTCTCAAAGGTGAATTATATTCATCTTTTATTATCTAATTGTAGGTGGAGACTTTCTAGAGTCCGACAAAGGTTACTATCTGGTGGAGGAAGGCTTAGAAATCGATTAAAGACACGAAAAGGTAACGGTGAAGGGTTACTCGATATCATTTACGTGTTTTTAATGTGTTTTCTATGTTAGAAATCATATTTAGAATAAGGTTAGTAATCATAGGAATTGTGTTGTTGATGATGGTTGTTGTTAGTCGGTAATTGATATGAGAATTGATGGTTTGTGTTGATAAATGATGATTGTTGTATGTTGTTGACAAGTTAAAAAATGAGGATCGCGTGCCTGAGACCAGGACGCTGGCAGCGTCCACAGACGCTGGCAGCGTCGTGGGACGCTGGCAGCGTCTTCTGGCACTGGCAGCGTTTCTTGCTGCCAGATTTTCCCAAAGTTGAACCTTTGAATTCTATTTCCGCCTTGACTTTCCTTGACCCTTTGGACTTAGTTTTCTTGTATTGATGATTTGTTTGTAGCCACTCCAAATTGTCGGGTTTGGGTTTCGGGTCTCGGGTTTGACTTTGACTTTTGTTGACTTCCGGGTTTGACTCTAAAAGTTGACCTTAAATAATAATGTTTCGAATATATGATAATCCCTTCGCTTTTATCACATGTTTTGTGACGGTTTTTGGTATGGTCCACTTTTAGTCGGTTTTACATATGTTTTGATATGAGCTCTAATCGTTGAGTGCTATGAACTCTTATTCCCCGGTCATACTTTATAACCGTTAGACTTAAATGTCGGAGCGGTGAAGTGTAACCGTGATGCCATTGTGCATTTGTTTAGAGGGGATATGACGACGTTGTTAGGAGACGAACGAAATGCGTTGATCGACCCGACCGTCAAATGTTGTATCCTTGCGAGGTGGTGCTATGCATGTAGCGTACTAGCTTAACTTTTGAATATAGATCTTTTTCCGCCTCTTTCGTGTGGTTTAGCCGAATTTGGGGTACTCGACGTCTTTGTATGATCGAGTCTTGGATGTGGAACGTCTTACCACATGTCGAATCGGAACATGTCTTATTCCGAGAGTCCGGCCAGGTTTAGACTAGGACCATATTATTATCGTCGTCCTACCGAGAGGATTAGAGTCTTGTGTGTACGAAACGTCTTATCGTACACGATTCCGGGAAACGTCTTATCCCGTGAATTTGTTTGTCTAGGTCATGAGTATACGAAACGTCTTATCGTATACGGTTCCGGGAAATGTCTTATCCCGTGGGCTTCCATTGGCTTGTCTTGCTATTGTACACGATGCTAGTGCGTGCCATTAACCGTGAGAGAATATGTTGTCATATTCGTATGATTGGATGGTTGTTTGTAAGTTAATTTATACGTGAACATTGAGTTGGACTCTTTTATGAAATAGATGATTGACGTGGTTTATATGTCGAGTCTCTATCTTATCAAGTATATGCCGCTAACGGTGAGATGTAAGCCCTGGTGAGTATATAGTTGCCTAAGGGTGTTTTCCCCGAGTCTTTCTATAATATGATGGTTACGGCTTTGTACTTCATGTATCGGTATTCTTATATATTGATTTGCCTATTTATCCTTCTCGTATTTCACATTTATATTTATATATGCATGCTTCTATTCCGTATTTCCTTTTAAGTACGTTTATTGTGATATGGCTGGGAGAACCCGAAGTTACTCCCCACGGATTGTGGCGTTCATGTTTTTCATGGATGAACAGGTTGCTTGCTTGGATGGCTTTTTGCTTGTGGTATTTTGGGTTCGGGTGTGAGCTAGCGGGCGTTGGCCTGGATGAATCACTTCTAGACGATTTTTACCTAGTTGCTAATAACTTTGTTACTTGATCACATTTTGAGAGACTTCGTCTCTTGTAGTATATTCTACTTTGGTTTGTAATTATTGACATTCCTCGTACTTTTCTAATTGCATGTAAAAAGGTTTTAAAAATACCGTATCTTCCGCTATATTAATCACATGCTTGTATGTTTTATTTCCGCATTCGCGAGGGTTGTCACAAGTTCTAAGTAATTAAATATCGAGTCCTACTACGACTTAGGTACTTCAAATCGTATCATCCACTCCCTCTTTGAAAGGAATTGTCCTCAATTATTGATTATATGCGACTCTTCCTGGATCGAATACAATACTAGCAAATTCAGTTGAAAAATTGATTAAGAAGAACAAGAAGTTATGTGCATACACTATTATTCTCTTCTCAAGCTCATCATCTTTAATGTAGTCTTTCAGCTTATCCATCTCCATTGATTTTCAGTTATAGTAATCATTTATAACCCTCTTCTACCATCTCAGCTCGTGCCTTCCACCCCACCACCTTTCTTGCACGAGAATAACTTCATCATTAACCTTAGCCTCATTTGTTGCCTCATCATTATAAGCATCAAAAATAGGAGGCAATGTCGGATAAAACTTAACATTCTCCACGTAAATTCTTTCAGTTGAGAACACTTCCAACATGTCTTTTTTTCCCGGATGAACAAACGTGAACTGTATTTTTTTTTTTCAATTTCACGCCTTAAATAGCAAATTACTAGATGAGGAATCAAAGCAAATTAACTTTCAAACTACATTTCCCTATTTTAACCCTCTAACTCCAGTCGCAATCAAAAATTCAACTAAAAACTTGGCTTTGGCACACCTAGGACCGTCTAGATTTACGGAAATCAAGAGCCGAAGCTCTCACACCTTATGATACGAATGCGGAAGCGCTTTAAATAAACGAACGTTTGTTGTGCTAAGGATCGAACTCGTGAGACCGAGGGAGAAGTTTGATCATGTGGGGATCCCTGACTAATAGTCCGCTGAGACTACACGTCAATGGAATATTTGCTCGAAATGGACCATTTTCTCGAACAATGGGTGCTTAAGTTAAAGACCTATGTAACTTGAAGCGATAAAGTATGTAACACCCGCAAATGTACCCTATTTTTATAGTAAAAATATTATACGGATACTTTTCAGCGAAATTTAGTTTTAGTTTAGAATTAAATTTCTCGTGTCTAGTTTAGAATTTCTGAGTTCGTTTTCGGACTTTACGCGAGATTCCGAGTAAGTTACGTCTTAAGACGTTTTTGGGCTTTTTCTCATGTTTTCCACTTACTCCTTCATATACTCCCTCATAACCCTAACTCCCTCATTCAATATTCTTCTTCTTCCTCACCAAGTAAAAACCAAAACCTAGCCTCCATATTTGCTCAAGTCTTAATATCGATCCTACGCCTTCATTTCTTGCTCAAATTCACTAAAGTTCGTCTTATTCTTTCCCTCTCATCGTCCTCTATCCATTTTGGTAATAAAATTACCGTCTTTCTCGCTCTTCAATTTATCTGTCTTTCTCAAAGGTGAATTATATTCATCTTTTATTGTCTAATTGTAGGCGGTGACCTCCAAGACCCCGACAAAGACTACTTCTTGATAGAAGAGGACATTGACGCGGATTGAAAACGCGAAAACGTAACGGTGAAGGGTTACTCGATATCATTTACGTGTTTTATGTATTTTCTATGTTAGAAATCGTATTTTGAATAAGTTTAGTAATCATAGGAATTGTGTTGTTGATGATGGTTGTTGTTAGTAGATAATTGATATGAGAATTGATGGTTTGTGATGATAATTGATGATGTTTGTATGTTGATGACAATTCGGAAAATGATGGATCGCGTGCCTGAGACCACAACGCTGGCAGCGTCCATAGACGCTAGCAGCGTCGTGGGACGCTGGCAGCGTTCCCTAGCGCTGGCAGCGTTTCATGCTGCCAGTTTTTCCCAAAGTCGACTGCAGTTTCACTACAGTGACCCCTTTTCGTAAAATGATCGTATCTCTTTCCTTACTTGCTGGTTTTGGGCTTGTGACCTACCGTTGGAACCATAAGAGGATAAGCTATCACCTTCACTAGGAATTTCTGTATTTGAAAGTCTAGAGCTCTAGTTATGACCGTTTGAAGTGGACCCTTATTTTAGTTGTTTTCCAAGCATGTTGTTTGGAGAGGGGATCTATGTTTCTTATTTATTATACTTCATAAACTTAGTCTAATGCTTATGTATCATGTATTGATTCATTTTTATCGTAGTTAAATTTTTATAATTCTCTATTCTCATGTTGGTGACGGTTTTTTATGTGCCCCCCTTTGAGTCGGTTTTACCTTATGTATTTGATGTGAGCACTAATTGTTCAGTGCTTTGAACTCTCATTCCACGATTATAATTTATACCCGTTAGACTTAAATGTCGGAGCGGTGAAGTGTAACCATGATGCCGTTGTGCATTTGTTTAGTGGGGATATGACGACGTTGTTAGGAGGCGAACACAATGCGTTGATCGACCCGACCGTCAAATGTTGTATCCTTGCGAGGTGGTGTTATTGCATGTAGCGTACTAGCTTGACTTTTGACTATAGATCTCTTTCCGCCTCTTTCATGTGGTTTAGCCAAATTTGGGATACTCGACGTCTTTGTATGATCGAGTCTTGGATGTGGAACGTTATACCACATGTCGAATCGGGAAATGTCTTATCCCGAGAGTCTGGCCAGGTTTAGACTAGGACCGTATTATTATCGTCGTCCTACCGAGAGGATTAGAGTCTTGTGTGTACGAAACGTCTTATCGTACATGATTCCGGGAAACGTCTTATCCCGTGAACTTGTTTGTCTAGGTCATGAGTATACGAAACGTCTTATCGTATATGGTTCAGGGAAACGTCTTATCCAGTGGACTTCCATTGACTTGTCTTGCTATTGTACATGATGCTAGTGCATGTCATTTACCGTGAGAGAATATGTGTTTTATTTGTAGGATTGGATGGTTGTTTGTAAGTTGATTTTTACTCGAACATTGAGTAGGGCTCTTGCATGAAATAGATGATTGACGTGGTTTATATGTCGAGTCTCTATCTTATCAAGTATATGCCGCTAACGGTGAGATGTAAGCCCAAGTGAGTATATAGTTGCCTAAGGGTGTCTTCCTCGAGTCTTTCTATAATATGATGGTTACGGTTTTGTACTTCATGTATCAATATCCATATATATTGAATTGCCTATTTATCCTTCTCGTATTTCACATGTATATCTATATATGCATGCTTCTACTTTTGTATTTCCGTTTATGTATGTTTAATGTGATATGGCTGGGAGAACCCGGAGTTACTCCCCACTGACTGTGGCGTTCATGTTTTTCATGGATACAGGTTGTTGAATTGGATGGCTTTTTTTGCTTGTGGTATTTTGGGTTCGGGTGTGACAACCCTCAAATTTGTGCGGAAAGAAAAAAATAATTTAACATACATAACAGTGTGTCATAAAAAAAAAGGG
>JAIUZE010069149.1:0-40480 GCA_022085475.1 Heliosperma pusillum
ATGTGACTAATTGCATATAAATCATATTCAAATAACATATCGCCTCATATCTACTAAGGCTCATTCCTTATTAAATACAACCTTACTTGAAGACAAATCCCCGACCCGAGTCCCGCGACGGGTCATCAGTCAAAACGGGGCTGACTAGATCTTAGTTTGACCAAAACCGTTTGGTCAAACCGGCTAGAAACAGAGTCTTTACCAATTAGACTTGAACACAAAAATCATCATATTCATTACATGTTATTTTATTAAAACTTCTAACATGTGAATTATTAAATCTTACTAAAACCCGCTTGACTTAAACGATATAAAATTAAACTAAAATCACGTATTATAATTTCTAACATGTGAGAATTTATAATATTATGAAAAATACTTTTAATTAAATAATTTACTTATTAAAATTTCCCACTTGCTAAATATTACAAAACACGATAAATTAACAATAAACTCAAAAACCGTCACAAGTCCATGGAAGGAACCCACGGGCTGATTTGGGCCGAACTTGACACGGGCCTGGACTGGGCCCACGACCTGGTTTGGGCCTGTTTTGAGTCGACATTTCTAAACTCGTTTCTTAATATTTCCCGCATGCTTTAACATTTTTAAAACCCGTCAAAACAACAACAAAACAATCAAGTATCGACACAACCCAAAAGACCAACCATGGACCAATCCAGACCGGCCTGGACCGGGCCTGAACCGGCTGAACCAGGCCTTAACCGGCCGGTTCTCAGCCACCTCCCACGGCCACTTCACACGACCACAACAACCACCACCCCAAATTAATTCTAACATGATTTTAATTAACAACATCCATTTTAACAACCAATTCAACCATCATTCATACAAAAATCATGATTATGAACAAATCATCAAAATATGTCAAGAACACTAACATGTTAAAAATTCATACAACATATAAAAAAAATAACAACTTATCATGTTACTAGTTAAAAACCGTAAATAATAATAATATAAACTAAAACAAAAGATATGTAACATTAAATTCGTCGAGTAACTCGGAATCGTTACATTAGCTAGCAAAATCAAGTAGCACCAAAAAAAAATAAGAAGTAAAGAAAAACCCGCCTACTAATCTTCTTCTAATATATACGAGTCACCAAACTCGTCTTCAAAATCTTCCCCTATAAGAAATGACAAGAAAATATTATTAGAATTAAAACGTGATTTTCCATAATTAAAGTGTTGAAAACGATTTTGTCGGAATTGAAAATAAACCGTACTTGAAGATGGAGAGCGAAGAGGAGATTCAAGAAATATAAGTTAGGACGGATTTGAATAAGAAATGAAGGTTTTGTGTCGATTTTGCTCAAGAACGATGAAGAACGATGAAGAACGATGAAGAACGATGAAGAACGATTAAAGAAAGTATTAATTAGATCTTAAGTTGATTTAGTGTAAAATGAAAAGATAGTTAGTGAGTAAGTGGGAGATTGGGCCGTGTAAATATAGAGGAAATATGGAGTCGGGTGTTGAAATTGTTGTTACGGGATTGACTCGGGTTTTATAATTAATTAAGGTAATTAATTAGATATTATTAGGTTTTATAATAGTTTAATGAAATATCTAGATATTAATTAGATATTATGTTATTTAAATCAAAAGAAAGGAAATATCAAATCCTAAGAGAGGAAAAAGAGACGTGTGAAATGGAGAGAAATCGGGTCTGTTTTTAAGCGATTTGCGGAGTTTAAATTGACGAATCGATAAAGTTACAAATATCTTAGATATTTGTATTCGTTTAATTAAAGTAATCAAAAGATCTAATATGAGTGGAAAGAAGGGTGTCTTGGGCGTGTGACTCATGTAAGAGTCGAGTTTCGGGTTTGTTTCGGGACTTAAGTTGACTCGGGAATAGTTAAATGACGTTCGGGATTAAACCGTAAAACCTTCTCTTTAATTCCGAATAAATTCAAAATAATTATATTAAATTATCATAAATTCAAATAAATCTTAATAAATTAAAATGAATTAAATTTATTATTTTTCAAATATAATTTCGGTCTTTCAAGATGACTTAAAAGTCAAGAAAAGTTTATGACGACTTAACAGTCAAGAAAAGTCAATGACGACTTTAAAAAGTCAAGAAAAGTCAAAGACGACTTAAAAGTCAAGAAAAGTCAAAGATGACTAAAAACGGGATTTTCATGAAATCTCTCAGAAATTCCAACTACGAACTCGGAATTTCAAAATACGACTCGAAACAATAAATTATATTTTAAAAACTTAACCTTGCTGAAAAGTATACTTAAGAAATTTTACTAGAAAAATAGGGTACTTTTCGGGTTGTTACAATCCGTCTTTTCAACAGGTGTTGAAGTTAATCTTTTGTCGTCTTTGTTTAGGTGGAGACTTTCTAGACCCCGACAAAGATTACTATCTAGTGGAGGAAGGCTTAGAAATCGTTTAAAGACGCATAAAGGTAACGGTGAAGGATTACTCGATATCATTTACGTGTTTTATGTGTTTTCTATGTTAGACATCGTTTTTAGAATAACGTTAGTAATATTAGGATTTGTGTTGTTGATGATGGTTGTTGTTAATTGATAATTGATATGAGAATTGATGATTTGTAATGATAGATGATGTTGTGTTATGCCTAAGTGAAATTGTGAATTTCGTGTTTTCATGTCCGAGACAGGACACTGGCAGCGTCCATTGACGCTGGCAGCGTCGTGGGGCGCTGGCAGCGTTGCTTGCTGCCAGTTTCCCAAGTCGGCTGCAGTTTTCCTGCACTGACCCCTTTTCGTAAAATGATCATATCTCCTTCGTTACTTGCTTTTGTTGGGCTTGTGACATCCCGTTGGAACCGTAAGAGGTTAAGCTATCACCTCCATTTGGAATTTCTGCATTTGGATGTCTAGAACTCTAGCTATGACCGTTTGAAGTGGACCCTTGTTTTAGTTGGTTTCCAAACAACGTTGTTTTGGAGAGGGGATCTATGTTTCCTATTTATGGTGCTTCATAAACTTGTTCTAATGCTTATGTATCATGTATTGACTCATTTTTATCATAGTTAAATTTATATAATTCTCTATTCTCATGTTTTGTGACGGTGTTTGGTATGTCCCACTTTGAGTTTGTTTTTACAAATGTTACGGTTTGAGCACTATTTTGTTATGTGCTTTGTACTCTCCTTCCCTTGGCTACCTCCACGTTCGTAAGGCTGGAATGTCGGAACGGGGATGTATCCTACTGCTTAATTGCATGTGTTAGTGGGCATACGACGACGTTGTTGAGAGGCTAACGCATTGCGTTGATCGACCCGGCCGTCAAATGTTGTGTACTTGCGAGGTGGTGTTATTTGCATGTAGCGTACCGCTTGTTATGAGGCTTGAGCTCTTTTCCACCTCTTTCGTGAATTATATCCACCGAATTTGGGGTACTCGGCGTCAATGATTGACCGACGTGTTTTTTGGATGCGAAATGTTTAGCGACATGTCGAACCGGGAAAAGCGATTAGGGCGTCTGGTCCGATTTCGGCTAGGACCGTTATTAGTATAGTGTCCCCTACCGGGAAGAAGAGAAATTAGTGCACATATACGAAATGTGATCGTGTATGCGTTTAGGGAAATGCTTATCTCGTGGCTGCCTGTTAATCATACTTGCCATGTACACGGTGCTAGTGCGTTTCATTTACCGTGAGAGATGTCGTCATTGTTTGGTGTGTTTGGATGGATGATTACATGAATGATTATATGATTGATCATTGAATGACTTGGCATGGTTTGTTTGTCGAGTCTCAATCTTATCAAACTTATACCGCTAACGGTGAGATGTAAGCCCTAGTGAGCGTATTCGGTTGCCTAAGAGTGTCTTCCCCGAGTCTTTGTATAATATGATGGATTCGGATTTGTATTCCATATGCTCTTATTCTTATATATTGAATTGCCTATCTATCCTTATCGTATTTCACATGTATATCTATATATGCATGCTTCTACTTTTGTATTTACTTTTATGTACGTTTAATGTGATATGGCTGGGAGAACCCGGAGTTACTCCCCACTGATTGTGGCGTTCATGTTTTTCATGGATGAACAGGTTGCTTGCATGGATGACTTTTTGCTTGATATTTTCGGTTCGGGTTTGAGCTAGCGGGCGTTGTCCCTGGATGAAACACCTCTAGACGTTACTTAGCTTGTTTGCTAATCACATTTACTTTGATAACATTTGGAGAGACTACGTCTCTTGTTGTAGTATATTTTGTACTTTGGTTTGTAATATTTGACACTCCTCGTATTTTCTTTCTTGCATGTATAAAGGTTTTTAAAATACCGTATTTCCGCTAATTAAATCACATGCTTGTATGTTTTATTTCCGCATTCGCGGGGGTTGTCACAGGTTAAATGCACATTTATAAGCAAAGATTACATGTTACATGCCACATGTCACATGCTTGGGAAATCAAGCAACGGGCGTTGCGTCTCTTCCAAGGGTCGCAGTTCCTGCTGCGCCTCTTCCCCAGCTCGTTTTGCCTGTTTCTGGAATATTTTCTAGATTTCTTTCCGTGTTCGAGTTATTCAAAAACTCTTCGGATTTCTCCCTATAAAAGAAGAGGTTCGTGCTCACTTTCAAGGCACGCGAGTGTCTCGCCCCTTCTTTCTCCTTCTTTGCATTGTAGTCCTTGCTCTAAGAATTTTGACATATACGTATTTGATCAATCGACCAAGTAAGCGCAGATCCTTCTGGGTTCCCGTCACGTTCTTGCATAGACCTACCAATTTGACCACTACACATAATCAATTTAACTAACTAATCTTTTCGATCCTCTTACGATGGCACTTTCTTTGCATTCGAGTCGAGTTTTCGCTAAAACGCAACTTAGTTAATCTCGTTTCGTCAACATGTAAGTCTGAGGATGTTTAATCCTGTCTTTTGTATTATATTTTGTATTTCGCCTTATGTAAGATTCATGTCGAATCTATGTCAAACCTTTTCAAACCTTTTTTTATTAGTTTTATTTAGATCACTTTTTTTTATAGTCCGTCTTTGATCCCTAATAATCAATATTAGTGGGTTTTTTGTCGTCCTTTAGGTCAAATCGTGTCTTTAGAGGTTAGATTTGTCCATATGTAGTCTCTAGATTCGTCTTTGATATATTTAGTATAATTAATCTATTAAATCACTTCAATTCGACTTGTAGATCAATAATAAAATAAACCGTAAATACACAAACGAATACTAACTGATTGTGATTCTGGCTTCACAGCCAGAACCCAACTCAAGAACAGACGTACAGAGTGATGCGCTTCTTCCAGAGGACGCATCACACGGTGCACCTGTTCTGGGTTGGATTCTGTCTCTGAACTTCCTTAATCGCTCCGACGTAGTTTTAATTGTATAATTAATCGACTACTAACTCTAATATCGTTGTTAATCCATTTAGTCTTTCTTTTCTTCAAATCTTTCCTTTTGGGCATATTTCCGACCTAGATCCCGTATCCGTTCTAATCTTTGTAATAATTCTTTTATAGCTTTATTAATCGTTGTATTGTATGATTTATTTGCTTTTCACATGTTATCAACCTTAAATCCAACTTTGATTCAATTGACTGCTAAACTACATGTTCAACCGACATAGTTAATTCACATGTTATGATTAAATCGTGGATGTTGCATAGCATGCATTTAACCGACTACATATCAAGTACAGAAGACTTTCCCTAATCATTAGTAGAGGCCGCTATCGAGGCGGGCGGAATTAGGTGTTCGATTAAAGAACTTCCTAATACGTACCCTCACCCCTTACTCCAGATCTCCGTGAGCACCCGTGTTCATTGGCATCCACGAGAGTCATTCTAGACATAAAATGCTAAGGGTAACGAGTTCTTAAGTGTTCATGTCATTACTTTGTGTCTTGACATGGCATGAAGTATTCGAATGGTTCCAACTTCCCAAAAAAGTTGGTGGCGGCTCCACAAACGCGTATTCAATACGGCGCCACATCGCGCCTCCTCCTCGCCGAGGCACGTGATCGCGGGTCCTATGTATCACATTTGGTGATATTATACTTTTCAACCAATATAAACTGTTGGAAAATTTATCCCAGCATTGATATGTTCTAAGTTTTTCTATTAAGCATTAAGAGTCATAAGTTATTTTATGTTCTATTAATATTTATATACTCGTAAAATGTTTGATATTTTTGGAAGTAAATAGTAATAAGTTAGTTATTGTATGACATTACGATTCTTTATAATGTTATACTGTATAAGTTAGAACTTAAGACCTTATATATAAAGTTCATTAGTCATGTTGGATAAGATGTGAGTGTATGTAACGCGAGTTGAGCATAGATTGAAATTTTAGCTACTAGCTAAGTGATTGAAATAGTATTATTGTTATAATGAATAATAATATAAATTTGGGTTGTGGGTTAATCACAAAACAAAATATTGATGGTTGCATTCTGCCTTTATATTATTTAAACCAAAAATCCTAACATAAACATACTTTCCTCAAAAGTTTTAAAGACAATACATCTTCGACATTGTGTATTTTAAGGAATATGTGTTGTCTTGATCCAATGGGGATCGACATGTTATGGATCACGTTTCAAACACTATTTACAGTTCAAAAACTGTGTCGAGGTATCTTTCGTGATCGAGTAAGAAAAGTTGAGTTATTTTGGAATATTTACATATCATGTTATAGTTGATTTTAGGCTTGAGTCAGTTCTTGACAGGTCTAGATACCACTCTTTCGTACGTACTCTTTTATGTATTTTTCGTGAAACTTTAAATGTTGATCATGACCCAAAGTAACTCTTTAATTTCATACTAATTTTCACACAAGCGCATCCATTTTATTTTTAGCGTGATTTATATTTGTTTTATTACCCGTGGTTCCATTTTAACTTTTAATTGTAAAATGGTCACACCATAAATCTATTGTGGGAATGTCTGTCATGAAACTTACTATTTTTTTTACAGAAAAATATCTGATTGGATTCTCTTTTATGAATGTAAATTCTAGAGATTAATAAATTCTCATTCATTATTTATTAATCTTGTAAAAAGTTTCTTGACCATGAGACTAATAGGCTACTACGCATTGTCTATAAAAACCTTATAGTATTAATTTAGAAAATTTAGAAAATCTGATCTTCTTCGGATATACTCTCATATTTCCTACCAAAATTGAACAATTTAATATTAAATTCAATCTTATAGATTACTTCCAATTTTGCTAACTATTCTATAAATAAAATAAAATCTTACTACATATTTGCTGGTTTTCCCTTCAAGAAGTGTTATAAGAACTAGATTTATTTTTATACACTTTGCATACCAAATAAAAGGTTTGTGAAAAAATGGTGAGGCCAAGGATCCAACTAGAGAAGTTGAATGGAGAATTATCAAGAGAACACTATTATTTGCATAACAAATCGATTGTTACAAAAAAAGTAAAAGAAATGAGTATTTTAACAGGAGCAGATATTCTTTTTATTGGCTTTTCTCCTGGTGGCACCCCTGCTATTCACTTGGGGGATGATAGGCAAGTTATTAATTAATTAATTTCATTTCACTCTACATTTTAATTTCATCTTTGATTTTGTAAATTAGTAATGTTTTAATTGTATTTATTTTACCGTGATTAGTCTGTGTTATTAATTTTAAACAATAAATTTCAATAGTTTATTTTAGGATTTTATGAGTAAAGGTAACATATGTTGCCGGAACTGGGATATTAATTTGGATCGATAGATTGGTTAACGCATGATCGATGGACTCGGATCGTAGAATTGTAATATTTTAAAAACCAACTGTAAAACGTAATTTTATTGTTGATTATATGTTAGATAAAAACGTATATTAAAAATTATATGTACAAAATAATTTAGAAAAAAGGAAAAAATACTCATTAACATCCAAATATCTATAAAACAAATTACCCGCAAAGTATTTATACGATTGCAATAAAAAAAAAAAGGAACTATTCTTGTATATTAACACTATAAATTTCAATTATTGTCTCATGGGATCGTGTAATGATTCTTCTATTAAATTTGTATAAATAAATTCAATCATAAGATCGTAGAAGTTAAAGATTCTACTTATCATTGAAATCGACCATGGTGTTTAAGATCATAATATCGTAGATACATAAGATGGAATCGAGATTTAAAAAAATATATAATAATGAAGTAAACTAATACAACGACCATGAATTTGTTATGTCATTTTACTCGACCTCTACCTTAGTTTATTACACACCTTGTTTACTAAAGTAAAATTTTATTATATATATCCCCTCCAATTTAATCCATTGCTAGCATATTTTTTTAGAGAAGTGTTGTCCAGAATATGTACCAAGTCTCAAAATTTAATAAAAAAAATTAATAAATATCTTGTTATAATTTATGAATTTGAAGAATTTATGAAATAGTTATAGAATTGAAATTATAAATATGTATTGCTTATAATTGTATTTTATATAGATTACTATACAATATAATTTTTGTTAGATATTAATATAAAGATCCCTAGTACCAATACCAATATTTGGTAAGCGCGTTCACGGGCATAACAGTACTCAATAATTATGGCATATGTACTTAATATTGTTTTTCGATTTCTTGTATAAAATCAATAGTATGTACGAATATTCATAATGCACACATGGATAAGAAAAAAGTAATACCAACAGAAATTAAGTAATTTTTCGATACGTAATACTTATTGACATTATGATTAACTAGTGTTAAACCCAGACACAATTGCACATACATGCTTTTATAGATATTGTTATCATTCGGTAACACTATTATCCGATAACACTCTTGTTTAAGTTTTATTTTATGTCATTTGAAAGATTTTGGTTTGTAAATTATATTTGAAATTACGAGTTTGTAAATTGTAGACTTGCTAATGATGCGGTTGTCACATCTAAGATATATAAGAACAAATGTGACTTTGGAAAAGTTGAAATCATCAAAAGTTTACTATTAACACATTTAAAACTAAAATATAAAGTAAATGACCTTTACTTGTACACGATGTTAATTTGTATAAGGTATGTGTCTATCATTGTTGCACATAAGAATCTTCGGCCCTTGACTTAATAATTGGGCCATTGAATAAAGAGTGAATGAAATAATATGATAACATTATAAACAGGTATAAGGTTGGAAGTTGATACATATATGATATCACACTCCATTTCATTTGAGGCCAATCTTATGAGTTTTGAACCAAAAGACCGCTACGTAGTTTTAATGTTTATTAATAAAGTCTTTAATTGCTAAATATTCGATTGTGCAACACAAAATTTGATTGATGTTCTCACTTCACCTCTTGTTTCAAAATAGATTGTTAACGCAAATTTAGGAGAGATGGTCTTTCACTAATTCATTGTGAAACCACTCTTCCATACCCTTTTATGTGTTTTTCATGACCTTTTGTTGTTGATCGTGGCTCAACGTGACTATTTCATTACATACCTATTTTCATAATAATTATACCTATTTTGTCTTACTGTTATTCATACTTGTTTTAGTATTTAAGGTACCATTTTTACGTTGTGAACTCTCGCGGTTATACAACAAAATAAAAACAAGTATTACACCAGAATTCTAGAGATTTTAAAATTTTAAAATAAAACCGCGAATGTCACTAAATCATGAAAACCAAATACTTAAATTTAAGAAATCTTTTATACAATATGTAACTTAAACAAATGTAAGGGATCCCAATCCCTTGATAATACACAAATAAAATACTAAAATTAGTATCAAACGTCACCCGCCAGCTCCCAGACCGTTTTTATGCAATTTTGGACAACTTTTGTACCGAGTGAAATTTTATCGCCTGGGTGAAATTTCACCCTCCGGCGTCACACGAGCAACAAACTTGGATTTTCGTCTTTTTTTCCATGTGTTAGAAGGGGAATGTTCAAACACAAAACTCAACATACAAGATCAAACCTCAAATAAGAATTGAACAATAATTAAAGACATTACAAATCATTAACCAACTTAACACAATAAACCCAACTTTACCCAAATTTCACCAACATCAACATTGGTTACAAACTCAAGGATTCTTCACCATATTTCTAGCAACAATATGTCAACCAACATCATACAAGTCTCACGTAACATGCAACATACATAAACAATGAAAATAAGACTAGCATGTGAGAATTAACAACGATATAATCATCATACAATCAAGACTAGCGAAGACGCGCCATAGCAATTGTATAGTTACTAAGTGGCTTACATCTCACCCCTAGTATTCATAGAATTGAAAGGAATAGAGACAGGACAATCAACACAATACAATGCATCCAACAATCCAATCACACACCAAGTCATATACAAGAACATATCATTATATACATCCAACATGTGAATGAATCAAACATACTCTCACGTTAAATGTCACGCACTAGCATTTGTACTATGCAAGAAAGACGGCCAGGACTATAATCCTCTCGGTAGGACGACGATAATATAATACGGTCCCAGTCTAAATCTGGCCAAACTCTCGGGATAAGGCATTTTCCGATTCGACATGTGGTAAGACGTTCCACATCCAAGAGTTGGTCGTTAGAACGGAAGCCGGTTACCCCAAATCCGGTAGGGGCGGCCAACGGAAGAGGCGGAAAGAGAATGAGTATACCAAATCCGGCAGGGGGGCAAAAGAATGGTTGTCCTATCAAAAGTCGAGCAATCACGCTACATGCAATGACACCAACTCACAAGAATAAAACATTAAACGGTCGGGTTGATCAACGCTAAGCGTTCGTCTTCCAACAACGTCGTCATATTTCCACTAACATATGCACAAGCACAAGAGAATGTACCCCAATCGCTCGGATATAAAGTCTAACAAGAATAAGGGTACAAACGGGAAATGAGAGTTCAACATCATCCAACGATTACGACTCAACCGACTAATCAAGACATACGTGAATATTCTACGATATTTCATTAGATTGTAGCGTAGACAAACCATAAAATCCTCACATGTAAAATCATATAAGAGAAGAGGAGAAAAGGGAAAGAAAGGGTTCCAGCCAGTTCGTCGACCGGCTGGGCACCTGGACCAAGTCACAAAATTCAATAGAACAAGCAGGGACCTTCTAACCAGCCGACCGACCGACCGGCGGCTAGTTCAGCAGCTGGGACACTTGCCAACATCAAAATTCAACACAACTTACAGCGATTTCACAGCCGGTCGGACGGCCCGCCGGCGGCTAGTTCACTGGCTGGGATATGCTACACATCGGAATCAGCCATCAACATACGAGCGGTTCTTATCCGGCCCGACCACCGTCGTCCGGTAGCCCTCCTGGGAGACCTTCACTTCGAAAACAATTCTAAGGCATTCAGAACTCAACCAAATTGCAATGTCGACTCAAATACGATATTAAACAATATCCCAGACATCATGTGCATCACAAACCATACAACATAATTATTAAGGGGAGTAATTAAACCAACGTTAATGACTTAACACACGTTTACATAACAATAGGATGGATTAACATTCATGTCACCAACAACTAAAATTTCAAGGCAATTGAATCACAAGTCAACCATTAAGCATTTGAGAAACATAAATTCATGACAATAACAACAAAAAACTTATATTTATCATTAAACACTACTCTAGAACACAGAAAGAAACACATAATGTGATATCGAGTAACCCGTCTACCTTACCTTTTGCTTCCCTACTCCTCAAGCCCCGCTTCGATAATGAAATAGTCTTTGTCCGAGTCTTTTAAGTCTCCACCTAACATTACAATACAAAAAGATGAGAATTTCTCACCTTAGAGAGAGACTAACGATTTGAATAAAAAAGAAAGATGACGTCTTTCTTACCTGGAAAGATAGAGGGTGAAGAGAGGGGAAGATTGGTCTACATACCAAGGAGTTTGGTTAAGAAGTGGAGGAAATATGAAAGTTTGAAGCTTTGAGATGAAGAGAGGTTTAATGAAGTTTGTAGGGTTTAGAGAGAGATAGAATTGTTGCTGAGATTTTATGGTGGAAGATGAAGTGTAGTGGGTTGTATTAGGAATAAGAGATAGTAAAAGGCCCAATTCACAAAGTGTGTTTAGTCCACTTGGATTTTGGAGTAGAATCCGATTACGGACTCCTAACGGACGGAAACGAAACGGGTTTTACCCATTAAGCTATAATATTATTTAAAAATCGAAACTAACGCTAAATAAGAAATAAATCGATTATTTCGGATATTCTAATTCAAATATGAAAATTATGGGTCTTACACTCAACATTTGACTAAAGCTTGTCACATATCCTTTTTGGTTATTGCTATTATATACTCCCTCTCTCCAAGTCATTTTGTCTTTTATTCGTTTTGACACAAAAACCAAGGAAATGATAAAAAAAAAGCACAAATGATCAGTTCACACGGACACTGTCCATCTTAAGCTTAAGACGGGTCAAATACATACCAAAGTATCCCATTTAGTGCTTAGAATATACCAAAACTTTTATCTTTATTACCACCACTCGATCATACTTGACCCATCTTAAGCTTTAGACGGATAGTACCCGTCTTAAGCAAGACTTACTGTTCAAAGAGACAGAATAGATTACTATTGAACTCTCTCACATGTCCCTTTGCACCATTTGTAATATCAATTTGCCTACTTGTGTACATTTACAAAAAAAAAGATAACAATTGATTAATACACCTCAAGAACGAAATAGATAACAATTGCCCGCGATAGAGAGATTATAAGGAAAAGATTCTTGTTAGACTCTTATAAATTTATAAATCCCAATAATTCAACTAACTATAGGCTGATTTAATTTGGCTATGACTCAATTCATCTGTCTAAATTATGCTCTAACACTTCGCTGAACGATAATTAATGTTGCACCTTGTTTTCCTTTTAATGCAGCGATTTTATGGATATTATGAGGAAATTTTCAAGAGTCTCTTATAGTGATGGAGAAAAGAGGTTTGCTATATTTTTATGATTTTCATAGAAAGTTAACATCTTAAGCGATAAATAGTCAGATGTTTTAATTGCTACTTTCGTTCGCTTCTACTACTTCTAACTTTTTTAAGTCTTGATTTTAAATTAACCCAGGAGGCATGACAACATTCAGGTTAGTAATTATCATCTTAATTTATTACTGAGTTGTAATAAGTTTTGCAGAAAATAAAAATGCTCGATTAATTAATTTTATAAATTTTTCATCTCATTTTTCTATTCTGAAGCAATATAACTAACATCTACAAATGTCACTAATAGACATTAAAAGCAAATTACCAAAAGGAGGAAGGATACAATATAGAGGTTGATAAACTTTTTAATGCATGGTACGTTTTCATTGTCGACTTTCCAATACAATAGAACATATAGACTTATAACTTTGATATAAATACTTATCAGGTAATCTGGTTTATAGTGTTGCATAAAAATATATGTTATTCACTATAAAATGTAGTTACCATCAGTGGCGGAACCAAGACTTAAATGTCGGGGTGCACTTTTCGACGTCGATCGATTGCGCTCGAATATACATGATGAAAATTTGGTTAATATCGTAAAATGTAATGTTTAAAGACCATGCATATAAATTAACCCGAATTTTAATTGATTTTTGAAATAAGTTTAAATTTTCATTCATTTTCATATGAAAAAAATAACTCCTATGTCTCAGGCAATAGTTTACGTTTACTTTATAAGTGTAAGTTTTGCGGATTTAAAAACAGAGCAAACTTTTGCTCTTCTTCATTAAGTTTAAATGCCATATTCACAAATAACTTATTTGTAATTGGTAAAAATAATACCGCGTATGAAAATAGTGTTCTATACATATTTAAAAATTAATTTTATAATTGGGGATATTTGTTAAAACTAACAAGTAATCAGAATTTATAAGAAAAATAACAAAATAAAAAATTAATAGATGAAATTATAAAACAAATATTATTTAACTAAAATAGGGACTTAGGTTTGAAGCCCTAATAACTTGGAAAAGAAAGTCGATTCTATCCACCTGACCACGATGTGCTTACTTCCATTTATAAAACGCAAAATTGTATACATAGTTTCATAATTCCAATTTTTATTAAAAATTCATAACTTAAGAGTGCGCCCCTAGTTACCATTATCTTTTATGTTCTTGTTTAGATACATAAAAGACTATTTTATTATTATTTACCCAAAGAAAGGACTATTTTATTATTAAATGTTAAACACATACGTAATTAAATTGCGTTAATCCTCTCTCCTTAGGAGTTATAATTATGTATTTTGGGTATACATATACTGTTAAACACTAACCCTTACATAAAGGTTTTTATTTAATGTGCTTCGGCCTTGAAGGAAATATACTTATTATTTAGCTTACACACCCAAAAAACGTCCTTTGAAAAATAATATTTATTTAGTTTTGAACATATAATATTGTCTTGAATCGAAATTAACTTTTTTTTTTTGCAAATTGCTTCATACAAAAAATCAAAAAAAACTAATTAATTATATAGTGTACATTTTAAGATTAAAGTGAATGCCTTATTACAAACCATGTAAATCTTATTATTACATATTTCATCTTAAGATTATGTCACCATATAAGATGAATATTTCAATGATTGTGTAATAAGTAAGTACCTAACGTAAGTTGTTAGTTTTTAGACCATGGTGGGATTGTATCATGTATTTACTTTAATCATAAGTATTGATTGTTCTTTGATAAATGACTTACCTTTATATTTTTCTTACCGCTATACTATGCAGGAAAGTGAAAAAAATAGAGGTTAGTATATCCTATATCAAGCTGATTAATTTTAAAGATGTTTACTTTATTACTAAGTACTCATACTACGGAGTACTTGAAATGGTTAATGCATTTTATTATTGCGAATGATCTGCTTGATTAATAGGAAATGCGAGAAGAATTGAAAAAGATAAATAAGAACCTCCACGTCGCATATAACAAAAAACGGTATAGTATATCTCAATACTTTTTTTTGTTGAACTTTAACTCTTGACTTTACTTCAAGACTCGTGGTCTATATTATTCCTTGTAAACCAAGTTTTCTTACCCTAATAACTCTATGAAAATGTCTGAATTTTAGCAGCCGTCTAGAGTGTCCTGAAAAGATAATTAGTTTTTCAAAGCTTAAGGAGATGGAACAAAGTCTACAAAAATCTATTGGTATAATTTGCCAACGAAAGGTATGCAGAACGATTTACGGATATCTTTAAAGTGTATATCACATATATGACTAATATTGTTGAATTAATAGTTTAGACAAACTTTTGTTGTCCTATATTAATACGATCAATATGATGAAAAATACGATAGTCATATCCTTTGAAAATTAATTAAACTCGTGACTTATATAGGAATTGCAGTTAGAGGATAAAAGTTTTCATAAATGCAATAGAAAAGGTTAGAAAGTCATTGAAAATTCTAACTAAAAGTCTAAGATATTTTATTTATCCACTACTAACCCTTTCAAAGCTCTTTCTTTTGATAAAAAAGACTTCCAAGAGGCTATTATGGAGTCTAAATGAGGCCTTGAAGGGAAAGGAAGAATTGGTTGGGGGGGAGGAATATCAAATTCTTGTTTAAATAATATTTGGGGTAGGAGGAATTGGGGGAGTTATATAGTAGAGAGTAATGTTGTTTTGTAATTGATTGCTTATCTTTTTTTTTTTTATTATCATAATAGATATTTATATTTATGGGTTATTCTACATGGTACCCCTGTGTTTTTTCGAATTCTACATGGTACCCCTCCCTTTTCTGAAATCTACATGGCACCCCTAAACTTAGTAAATAATACATAAAATACCCAAACTACTTAAAATTAAGTCTTAAAACACCTAAATTTTATAAAGAAAATATGTTTATGATTGACTAAACGATATTTATGTTAATGACATGCCAAATTATTTTAAAAAGATCAACAAAAAGTGCATAATATAAACGTTTAAAAGAAGCCGATTATTGCATTTTTGGGTATTTTGAGATGTTTTCATTAAGTTTAGGGGTACCATGTAGATTTCAAAAAAAGGAGGGGTACCATGTGTAATTCGAAAAAACATATGGGTACCATGTAGAAAAACCCTATATTTATTTATACAAATATGGTTTCATAACCTATGAGCATCTCAAAACTGATCATTAGACCAAAGTAATGTTACTAAATATTATTTAACCTTAACATGATGAATATGACTGTAATCGAAGAGAGGGATTTCGGGGATCAATTTTCTCTCTTACAAGACAAATCAAAATACATCCACTATAAGAAATATGATTATTTTATAAGAACTCTGAACTATGGGGATACCGCCAAAATGCTCTGAACTCTATTTTAACTATCGATAATACCAACTATTACACAGTCCTCTTTTAATAGAATTGACCCTTTATTAACCTGATGTAGCAGGTAAAGAGTTCCAGCTTTCTCATTTTACACTATCTTCATCTCCTCCTCATCTCTATAATAAAAAAAATCATGAAAATGAAAATTGACTTTAAATTATTAAAAAATCAATCAAACACACCTAACTGAACCTATAACATTGTAGACTAAATACCAAATGGCAACTTTTATCTTAAAAACAAATCGCAACGCAATCTTAAAAAAAATTGGGCATTTATACACCTAAATTGAGACGCTAATTTGTTTATTGGAAAAGATACCATATCACTGCGCATCTTGTTTTCATATTGCACAATTGGATTCCATACTCAAAATCTCAACATTCTTCCTTTGACATATTCCCCATGATGTAAAAAATCCAACCTTTTGTTTTAGTTTAACATATACTCTCGATATTTCTATGCTTCATCTGGGCTCTAATGGCGTTGTGTGATCATACATGCCAAGGGTTTAACTTTTGAGAAAATGGGAGACTTGAATCAGATGATTGTATACGGTTTGGAGAAGATGAGAATAAGGAAAAAGGATCATCAATGGTGTTTTGATGTGTTGGAGAAGGGAGAGAAAGTATAATAATTGCGTTCATTGAATTGTAGATGACAATAGAAAAGGCGGGGGATTAAAACATCATTAATGGTTTAGCAAGTCTCTCGTCCGTGTATTCTAACATGAAAGAAGAGTGTAAAAGTTGGTTTATTTGTAGTTAAAATAATGTTCGGAGTATTTTGAGCGGCACCCCCATAATTGAAAGTATTAATATTAAATAATCTTAAAAAGTATGTGAGAGGAAAATGTATGCAAAGACCAGTACTCCATTATCCCGCCTTTTGTTCACTCCATTTCCTGTCCCTCTATCCCCTTCTCTCCCTTTTCCCCATGTTTACCTATTCAAACAAATCCTAGATAACAAAAAGTGGTGCATATTCTAATTCTTTTGTTTCTTTTACCTAATTCTTTATGCCTATTTGCATCAAGGAGGTAGTAAGAAACAACCAACTAAAAGGCCGTGTTGAAAGTGGTATTGAAACTACCGTGGAGCAATTTGAAGACTACATTCCGGAGATGCTTAGCGGGTAAATACATTTATCTTTATATAATTAAGTCTTTTAAAACTATTGTATTAATGTTATCAATAAATGATATTTATTTTATATGGTTATGTTGTCTTACGCCAATCACTTATGCTCCACAAATTTGCAATTGATCATTTTTTTAGCATTGAAAAATGGGAGGCTTTTGTGTTGCAATGAGCCTATCATTAGGAATGTAGAGATCTTCAACTGATCTGAGCATCTATTAAAAAAGATCCAAGTAAACTGAATCATAAAAATGATTTTAATTCTTTTTATCTAACTTCATATTATTTATATTTGTTTACCTCATATTATTTAAAAATTATTCTCTAATTTACCAAAAGGATATTTTACATCGTACCCCTATATTTTTTGCTTTTTTAAGTGGTACCCTTTCTTTTTTCAAAAAAAAAGAAACTTTGATCGCGTATAATTAATGGTCATGAATTCCGAACGCGACGACTTTTTTTTCCAAAATAATAGTCTTCTCGAGATCTTCGATTAGAAAAAAAATTGTCACTTTATGAATGTGTTACAAGAGTTATGTCCGGTCAAACGTTTTTAACCAAATAAACTTTGACCGACTTTATCTCATGGCTACGAGTTCATAAATGAACGATTGTTTTCAAATCGAAGATCTCGAGAAGATGATCATATTGAAGAAGGATTCGTCATTGTCCGAATTCATGGGTTATACAAGGTCAAAGTTATTTTTGAAGAAAATGAGGGATATCATGTAAAATATGAAAAAAAAGGTACCAAGTAAAATATCCATCTATTAAATCTATCACTATGAGAAGTCAATCCAATTTGTATCAAGCCAAATATTGCCAAACATAAACTGAGGCACACAAACAATTATCACTATAAAGTAGAAATGTACTCCATACTAACTTAAATTTCGAACATGATACAGAAACGATGAGCTGCTTACCTATGCAAATATCTTGATGTCCGGAAATGAAGCATCTACTTCTCAGGGCCCGGAACTGTAGATGTATCCACTATGGACTCAAGCTTTTTTATGAATAATATAAAACTTATGTTATTTATATACAATAGATAATGTTTATGAGACCTACCATATTTAGTACTCTGAATTTGACGTAGCATCTTTTCTATGGTTTATACTTTGAATGAAGTCTAATGAAGTCAAGGATGTAACCTATGTTGGAATAAAATAGTATTCTAATTTAAAACCATATATATTGAATTTTTAACAAGTTTTCAGGCATACATTTTCTGGTAGACCTGTGAACCTGACCCAAACAAAACCTTTTGTCCCTAAGGTCAAAACTTGAATATCTTGACACGCGACCCAAATTCGAAATTACCCGTTAATTTAGGCCCGAAACCATTATATAGGGTTAGAGATAAATAAATAATTTTGTAAAAATATTAATATTTGTATATTTTACTTAAAATAATATTTAAAAATCTATTAGTCTTAGTACTTTTAAATTCTAAAAACAATGTTATTTGAATTTTATAACATTTAATAATAAAGGTATTCTTAAAATAACTTGATATCTTTAATTGTTTCGATATAATTAATGTAAGCAGTGAATATGATTAAAATATTAAAATTAAATGTGCAAATACTTTTTAAAAAAATATTTTTGATTTAAAAAATTTAGAATAAAAATACAAAAACGCGTTAAACACTATTTTATAACCTGACCATAACTCACTACGTGGGCCGTTTGGCTAGACCCATATTCTTAATCCACTTGTATGTAGACCTGGCAAAAGCAACCCGATCCAATTGACCTGGCCCAAAAATGCAGACCTGTGACACGATGTTAACCTTAACTACAACACCTGAATGTGACCCGAAACCCGGTCTGACCTGACCCTACCCGACCCCAAAATGACCCGTTCTTTCTTGACCCGTAACTGATACGGCCCAAAAATGACTCGAACCGAAACCACCTAACCCGAAAATGACCCGATAAAGCATAACTCTTATTGAGTCAAAAAAACTTAAAATGATTTTTTCTCTCTTATTCATTGACCCGAAATGACCAGAACCAAAATAACTCGACCCGGTTGACCCGAAACAGATCCGACAAAAAAACCTGAAACAATCTGAAACCTGAAATCACCCAACCCGATGAATTTACCTGAAATAAAGGACATACCCAAAATGGCCCAAACCAAACCCGAACCGGTTAACCTGTCTGCCAGGTCTACTCGTATGACCCAACCCGCATTACCTGACTCGAAATTCAACCCACGTGACTCGTTTAACTGGTCTATCTTTTTGGGAGTCAAAAATGTCCTATCGTTTTGGTGAGAGAAAAAAATCAATGATCACTAAGAACTTTTATTTATCAACAGTCTGAAAGGGTGTTAAGCTGTCCATAAAAAAGTTTAATTTTCATTTAATATAGATGGTTTTATCATAATTTGTGGTTACTCTTCAAAATGTTTAACAATTAGGTTAAGTTATTGCAAATATTTTGTCACTTTACTTTGTGAGTTAAATAACAAAAATATCATCTAAACTACAATACTTTTCATTAACAATTTTGCCATACATGGGACAAATATTACTCAACGTCCATAGATCAAAGCGTACACATTTTAAAGGTGGGGTCAATTGCTCAATCACTTCTATTTTAGCTTGACCCACTCGGATACCCTTTTCCGAGATCCAATGACCGAGAACTACCCCTTCATTTACCATGAAGTGGCACTTCTCCCAATTTAACACAAGATTCACATCTTCACATTTTTGCAAAACTAAATCCAAATTGTTCAAGCACACATCAAAGTCTTTCCCATACACACTAAAATCATCCATAAAAACTTCCATGATGGATTTAATATAGTCGGAAAAGATGCTCATCATGCATCTTTGAAATGTTGCTGGTACATTGCAAAGACCAAACGACATTCTCCTTTAGGCAAATGTGTCATAAGGGGATGTGAAGGTGGTCTTAGATTGGTCAATTGTGTCGATTGGGACTTGAAAAAAATCCCGAGTAGCCATCAAGGTAGCAAAAGTACTTGTTGGAGGCAAGTCTCTCAAGTACTTGGTCAATGAAGGAAGTGGTCTTTCCTAGTTGAGGCATTCAACCTTCTATAGTCCATACACATTCTCCACCCTGTTACCACCCTAGTAGGCACCAACTCATTCTTATCATTCTTTAATACCGTGGTGCCACCTTTCTTTGGCACCACTTGCACGGGGCTAACCCAATTAGAATAGGAGATTGGGTAGATGATTCTGGCGTCAAGTAGTTTCATAACCTCACTTTTGACAACTTCTTGTAGGGTGGGGTTAAGTCTCCTTTTGTGGTTGCCTCCTAGGTTGGTGGTCATCTTCCATATGAATTCTATGCATACACAATTCGGGACTAATTCCCTTCAAATCATCCAAGCTATAGCCTATAGCTTTCTCATGTTTTCGCAACACACACAACAAGGCATCTAATTGTACATCATCAAGATGGGCATACACAATCACGGGTTTGCATTTGGAATAATCAAGATAAGCATACATTAAGTTTGAGGGAAGGGGTTTAAAAGAAGGAGTTTGTACCTCAACCGCACAAGTAGTTTGGTTGATAAACTCAAGTCTTAATAATTGCTCCTCATCAAGCTCTCTTCCTTCCAAAATTGTTTCACGTAAGTCAAATAAAAACCCATTTAGATCTCCCATGACATCCTTTCATTTCTGCAGCAGGACCTCACCCAAGGGGCCTTGATGATCAAGCCACAAGCCAGACAAGCCAGACCCCAAGACCCCTCAGATGGAAGCTCGAGTCACAAGGTCCAAACAACAAGCCATGGAAAGCCAAATTCAAGCCAAACCAAGCCAAGACATTGAGGAAGATAGTCCAGGGCTCACCAAGCCATGCCAAGGTCCAATTCAGTCCACATTCCCTACACAAGCCAGAAACAATGCCAGTCAGAGCTCAGCAGACCAGTTAGCAAATCCAGCACCAAGGAGGTACACCAGAGCATCCCAGCCACCCCCACCATGGCCTACCATCAAGCCAACTCATTAATCAACAAGTTTTTCCAGGAGAGTTCCTTTAGAAGTCTAGCAAAAACTAAAGTTACAAGCAGCCCAAGCTAGAGTCCAATGAACATCATAGTAGAGAAAGTACAAGTCCAGATGTGGTTTCCTTTTGTCTAAGTCAACTTGTCCTCATCCAAGGCAGGTTTATCTAAGTTCTAATAAGAGTGGAGAGTCCCAAGGAGCAACAAAACACCCAGAGCAAAGCAGCAAGACAACAAGAACAACAGATTTCCATTTCAGGAAAAATCCAAAAACTGCTTTATTGCTTTTTGCATCAGTCTGTTTTGTGTCTTTGTGTCTATATTAGCTAGTTGTTAAACTCGTCCTCTTGTGAGGCTCTTAATTAGTTAGCTGCTATAGTAGTTCAAGCCCAAAGTTGGCCCTTAGATGGACTTTACATTCAAAGGTTCACATTGTATCAGCCTCCCTATATAAGGAGGGTCTTATGTATTGTTTTAAGCAGATTTTTATGAATGAATTAGCCTTGAGAAACCTCTCAAATCCTTCAAACTTGTGCTAAGTGATGTAGTTTGAGTCAAGCCTGATACATCTCCAAGGTGTCTGATCAGTGTCTTGCTTTGTGAGTCAAGTTAAGTCTGTGCATTGCTGTGACTAACTTGCTTGCTGTTGAGTCTAAGTCTAGAGTGTTTGTGCATTGCTGTAATACTCTAAACCTGTCTCAGAACTAGTCTTTGAGTCCTTTTCTCTTGTGCCTTGCTGTAGGGGAAGTTCTCTAAGTCATATATTTGAGTCTCAGTTAAATTTACATCACTCTCTCTAAAACAGCCTCCATTTCTGTCTGTTTATTTTCAGTTAAAATAAACATAGTAAAAGTATCCTTAAACTCACAAGCCTTAGTAGTTTACACTCCAAATTGGTTATCAGAGCTTTGGTTGAGAGTCTTAGTGAGTTCATTTTCCCTAACCACATTTAAAAACACAAAAACAACCCAATGAGTGAAGACAGAATCACCAACTTAGAGACTATGGTAGAAGGCATAACCAGAACTGTGACACAACTCACAAGGGCTATGAATGAGGCTCTTGATGGCAATCTTGCCATAGGAGGAAGAGGCAGAGGACGTGGAAGAGGCCAAGGAGGAGGCAGAGGAAGGCCACCTGATGATGAAGAGTATCCAGATTCAGATGACTCAACAAGGAGCAGGGCTTCCATCCACAGGCACATAGACAAGCATCTTAAGGTATACATCCCTGAGTTTTCTGGTAGTCTTAATCCTGATGATTTGTTAGAATGGTTAAGAGAAGTAGAAAGAATCTTTGAGTACAAAGGATATAATGATTCTAAGTCTTTTAAAGTAGCCATCCTTAAAGTGAAAGGGTATGCTTCTCTTTGGTATGAAACCATGAAAGGGTTAAGGGCTAGAGAAGGGAAAGAACCCATCAAATCTTGGACTAAACTGAAAAAGAAACTGTTAGATAAGTTTGTTGCTAAGGACTACACCCAGGATCTGTTCATCAAGTTGTCTAAGTTGAAACAAGGGGATAAATCTGTTGAATCCTATTTGAGAGAGTTTGAACAGCTCACCTTGGAGTGTGATATAAATGAGACACCTGAGCAAAGGATTGCTAGGTACTTAAAGGGTCTAGATAAGAGCATTGCTAACAAGGTTAGGATGCAACCTCTGTGGTCATTTGATGATGCTGTTAACTTATCTCTGAGAATTGAAAAGATAGGAAAGACTAAGTTTGTCACACCAAAACCTGTTAGGCCTTTTCACACCAGACCTTACAATGGGTTGAGGACCATTGATACCCCTAAGACAGCACCCCCACCTACCTTAGACAAGGGAAAGGGCATCATGGGTCAGAAGCCAAGCACTTCATTGACTGAGAACAGAATCAGATGTTTCCAATGTCAGGGTTATGGACATTTCAGGAAGGATTGCCCTTCTAAGAAGACCTTAACTATAATGGAGGTTGAGACTTGGGAAAAAGAAGGTCTAGTTGAGTATGAGAGGGATGAGCCTGAGGTTGAAGAAGTGGTGAGTGAGGAGGAAGAGCCTAGTCAGGAGGCAATAGTGGCACTCCCTGACACAGGCCACAGCTTGGTTCTATGGAGGGTAATGCATTCACAACAGATACCTTTGGAGGAGAATCAAAGGTCCCTCATTTTCAGGAGCAGATATACCATACAAGGGAGGGTTTATAACCTCATCATAGATGGAGGAAGCTGTACCAATGTGGCCTCAATCACTATGGTTGACAAGCTGAAGCTAAGTACTCAGGAACACCCTCACCCCTATAAGTTGAGATGGCTGAGTAAGGGAGCAGAGGTTAAGGTGGACAAACAATGTATGGTCCCATTCTCCATTGGAAGTGTGTACAAAGATGAGGTACTGTGTGATGTGGTCCCAATGGATGTCTGTCACTTATTATTAGGAAGGCCATGGGAGTTTGATAAAAGCTCCATACACCAAGGAAGAAGCAACACCTACTCCTTCAAACATGGGAGCAGGAAGGTGACATTAGCCCCTTTGCCACCTTATCAGAAGAGTTATGGGAGTCCCAGTATGGCTGAAGACTTTAGTGGAGTCTTGTTTCTATCTGAATCTGCAATGGTCAAAGAGTGTAGTGAGGAACAACCTGTATTGATACTGCTATCAAAGGAGGTTCAGGAAGGGGAGTCTAAGGTAATCCCTGCAGAAGTTAAACCCCTCATTGATCAATTCAAGGAAGTGTTCCCAGAGGAACTTCCTGATGGCTTACCCCCTTTGAGAGGAATTGAACATCAGATAGACCTTGTGCCAGGGTCTGTACTACCTAATAGACCAGCATATAGATGTGATCCTAAGGCTACACAAGAACTGCAGAAAGAGGTTGGGGAATTGATGAGCAAAGGGTTTGTAAGGGAGTCCTTAAGTCCATGTGTTGTGCCTGCATTATTGGTCCCTAAGAAGGATGGAACTTGGAGGATGTGCATAGATAGCAGGGCTATCAATAACATCACAGTCAAGTACAGGTTCCCTATACCTAGGCTTGATGACATGCTGGATGAGCTGAGTGGGTCAAGGTTCTTTTCTAAGATTGATTTGAGGCAAGGTTACCATCAATTGAGGATCAGGGAAGGAGATGAGTGGAAGACAGCCTTCAAAACAAAGCATGGCCTCTATGAGTGGCTTGTCATGCCTTTTGGTCTGTCAAATGCCCCAAGTACCTTCATGAGATTAATGACAGAGGTGCTTAGGCCTTGTCTAGGGAAATTTGTGGTAGTATACTTTGATGATATTCTCATCTACAGCAAGAGCAAGGATGATCATTTGAGGCATCTTGAGGCTGTGTTTGAGATACTTAAGGAGAGTAAACTCTTTGGGAAGCTTGAGAAATGCACCTTTATGACTAAGGAAGTTAAGTTTCTAGGATATGTGGTGTCTGGTAGAGGCATTTCAGTGGATCAAGACAAGATCATTGTTGTTCAGTCTTGGCCTGTTCCTAGGAACATCACAGAATTAAGAGGGTTTCATGGCTTAGCATCTTTCTACAGAAGATTCATTAAGAACTTCAGCACCATTGCAGCACCCCTCACTGAATGTATGAAGAAAGGAGAGTTCACTTGGACTGAGAATGCTTTGCAGGCTTTCAAATACATAAAGAAACTCTTGTGCAGTGCACCTATCCTCAGGTTACCAGACTTTAATTGCCTATTTGAGGTTGAATGTGATGCAAGTGGAGTGGGAATTGGAGTTGTCCTCATCCAAGAGAAGAAACATGTAGCCTATTTTAGTGAAAAGCTAAGTGGTGCCAAACTGAGCTATTCTACATATGATAAAGAGTTCTATGCTCTTGTCAGGGCTCTAAGGCATTGGAGTCATTACCTGAAGCCCAAGCCTTTTGTCCTACACTTTGATCATGAGGCATTGAAGTACATAGGAGGCCAGCATAAGCTCAGTCACAGGCATGCTAAATGGGTGGAGTTCCTCCAGTCATTCACCTTTTCTAGCAAATACAAAGAAGGAAAACAAAATGTGGTAGCTGATGCATTGTCTAGAAGATACACTCTACTATCAACAATGGAGCAAAGGGTTCTCGGATTTGAGTTCATGAAGGATATGTATCATGAAGATCCAGACTTTGCAGAAGATTGGTTAGCACAGAAAGAGGGAACAAGGACCATTGATTCACCCTACACTCTACAAAATGGATTCCTGTTCAAAGGAAACAAGCTGTGTGTTCCCAGAGGTTCTTGTAGGAGTCTATTGATCAAGGAAGTGCATGGAAGTGGCCTTGGAGGACAGTTTGGGGTTCAGAAGACTGTGGATATACTGCAGGATCAGTTCTACTGGCCTAAGATGATGGGAGAGGTCCAAATAGTGCTCAGGAGATGTGGAGTCTGTCAAAAGGCCAAGAGTTCATTTCAGGCAGAACCGTACACTCCCCTACAAGTCCCATGTAGGCCTTGGGAAGATGTAAGTATGGATTTCATAGTAGCATTGCCTAGAACAGCAAGAGGGAAATATTCTATCATGGTAGTTGTGGATAGGTTCAGCAAGATGACACATTTCATTGCCTGTAAGAAAACTGAGGATGTTGTGAGTGTGGCAGAGCTATATCTTGATGAGGTGGTAAGGTTACATAGAGTTCCAAGAACTATTGTATCTGACGAAGACACAAAGTTTATGAGTCATTTCTGGAGAACATTGTGGAAGCTGCTTAATACCAGGTTGTTGTTTAGCATCTCCCATCATCTTCAAACAGATGGACAAACTGAGGTGACCAACAAGAACTTGGGAAGGATCTTGAGGTGTATAGTCAGCAAATCTCTCAAAGATTGGGATTTAAAGGTGGCTCAAGCAGAGTTCTCTTTCAATAGAGCTTCATCAGCAGCCACAGGCCACTCCCCCTTTGAAGTGGTCTATGGTACTAACCCCTTAATGCCTTTGAATTTGTCTAATGTGTGCAGGTCAGAGATCCACTATGATGCCAAGAAGAGGGTGGAGCAAATGCTAAAACTCCATGAATCAGTCAGAAAACAAATTGAGAGGACCAATGATCTATGCCAAGGTTCCTAAGGTCAAGAAAGACTTTGCACCAGGAGACTTTGTGTGGATCAACCTAAGGAAAGAAAGGTTCACTTCCAAAATAAAGAATAAGTTATAGCCAAGAGCAGATGGTCCTTTTCAAGGCATAGAGAAGATAGGTCCTAATGCCTACAGAATTGATCTATCAAGAGGATATGCAGTTCATGGGACATTCAATGTTGGAGACCTTAGTCCCTTCTATGAAGACTCTGAGGGAGAGGAAGACACAGGGTTGAGGTCAAGCCCTTTTCAACCTGGGGAGGCTGCAGTAGGAGCTCACCCAAGGGGCCTTGAAGATCAAGCTACAAGCCAGACAAGTCTGACCCCAAGACCCCCTCAGATGGAAGCTCGAGTCACAAGGTCCAAACAACAAGCCATGGCAAGCCAAATTCAAGCCAAACCAAGCCAAGACATTGAGGAAGATAGTCCAGGGCTCACCAAGCCATGCCAAGGTCCAATTCAGTCCACATTCCCCACACAAGCCAGAAACAATACCAGTCAGAGCTCAGCAGACCAAATAGCAAATCCAGCACCAAGGAGGTACACCAGAGCATCCCAGCCATCCCCACCATGGCCTACCATCAAGACAACTCATTAATCAACAAGTTTGTCCAGGAGAGTTCCTTTAGAAGTTTAGCAAAAACTCAAGTTACAAGCAGCCCAAGCTAGAGTCCAATGAACATCATAGCAGAGAAAGTACAAGATCAGATGTGGTTTCCTTTTGTCTAAGTCAACTTGTCCTCATCCAAGGCAGGTTTATCTAAGTTCTAATAAGAGTGTTGAGTCCCAAGGAGCAGCAAAACACCCAGAGCAAAGCAGCAAGACAACAAGAACAACAGATTTCCATTTCAGGAAAAATCCAAAAACTGCTTTATTGCTTTTTGCATCAGTCTGTTTTGTGTCTTTGTGTCTGTATTAGCTAGTTGTTAAACTCGTCCTCTTGTGAGGCTCTTAATTAGTTAGCTGTTGTAGTAGTTCAAGCCCAAAGTTGGCCCTTAGATGGACTTTACATCCAAAGGTTCACATTGTATCAGCCTCCCTATATAAGGAGGGTCTTATGTATTGTTTTAAGCAGATTTTTATGAATGAATTAGCCTTGAGAAACCTCTCAAATACTTCAAACTTGTGCTAAGTGCTGTAGTTTGAGTCAAGCCTGATACATCTCCAAGGTGTCTGATCAGTGTCTTGCTTTGTGAGTCAAGTTAAGTCTGTGCATTGCTGTGATTAACTTGCTTGCTGTTGAGTCTAAGTCTAGAGTATTTGTGCATTGCTGTAATACTCTAAACCTGTCTCAGAACTAGTCTTTGAGTCCTTTTCTCTTGTGCCTTGCTGTAGGGGAAGTTCTCTAAGTCATATCTTTGAGTCTCAGTTAAATTTACATCACTCTCTCTAAAACAACCTCCATTTCTGTCTGTTTGTTTTCAGTTAAAATAAACATAGTAAAAGTATCCTTAAACTCACAAGCCTTAGTAGTTTACACTCCAATTTCTATGTCAAGATTGCTTCTAAAGGATCTTTCATCAAGAAGCTAGGTTTAACTTTTTCAACGAAATCATCGATAACGTCAATAATGTAACATGATTCTCCAAGAATTTGAGACTTCATAGCACTTTTCAAGTTGAATGTGATATTTTCATCCCCCGCCTCAAGAGATAATTTTCCGTGTTTCACATCAATTACCGCTCCAGCGGTGTGCAAGAACGGTCTCATAAGAATGATAGGGATTTGAGAATCCTCCGCCATATCAAGAAGTATGAAATCCACCGGAATGAAAAAATTTCCTATTCTAATCGGGACAACATCCAAGACCCAAAGGTTGCTTTGTAGATCGATCCGCCATTTGAAGTGTGATGTTGGTGCATTTGAGGTCTCCCATACCAAGCTTTCCACATACGGAATAAGGCATCACACTCAACACTTTCTCCCAAGTCACACAAGGCTTTGTCAATTTGTGTGGAGCCTATAGTGCATGGGATAGAGAAACTACCCGGATGTTTCAATTTTGGATGACTGAGGTTTTGTAGAAAGGCACTACATTTTCCAGTGAATGTCACGGTTTCAACTCTATTCAATGACTTCTTTCTTGTGAGGATATATTTCATGAATTTTGCATAGGCGGGGATTTGAGTGATTAGATCGTGAATGGTATGGAAACTTCCAAGTTTTTGACAATGTCCATGAACTTGACAAGTTGCTTGTCTAACTTGGTCTTTGCTTCTCTATTAGGAAAAGGAAGCCTTATCAGTTATCACTATAGGCTCCTCAACATTCTTGCTTATTGTTTCCTCCACATTCTTCTTTTCATTGACAACTTGTTCACTTGATGAACTCTCCTTTTCCTTGTCATCCAACTCAATGACTTCATTTTCAACCAATACCTCATCTACTACTTTCTCTCCCCCGTCATTATCATCTTGTGACAACCCTCGCAAATGCGGAAATATAAAACATACAACCATGTGAAATAATATGCGGAAATACGGTATTTTAAAAACCTTTAAACATGCAAGATATATAACACGAGGTGTATCAAAATATTACAAACTAAATACGAAATACAACAAAGAGACGGGGTCTCTTAAAATGTTAGCAAAGAACAAGTGCTTAGCAAAACTAGCTAATATCGTCTAGAGGTGAAAATTCCAGGGACAACGCCCGCTAGCTCACACCCGAACCCAAAATAGTCAAAGCAAAAAGCCATCCATGCACGCAACCTGTTCATTCATGAAAAACATGAACGCCACCATCAGTGGGGAGTAACTCCGGGTTCTCCCAGCCATATCACATTAAACGTACATATAAGGAAATACAAAAGTAAAATCATGCATATATAGATATACATGTGAGTTACGATAAGAATAGATAGGCAATCCAATATAAAATGATAAGATCATGTGGAAATCAAATCCGAACCCATCATGTTATTCAAAGACTCGGGAAAGACACTCTTAGGCAACCGAATACGCTCACTAGGGCTTGCATCTCACCGTTAGCGGTATAAGTTTGATAAGATTGAGACTCGACAAACAAACCAAGCCAAGTCATGCGATGATCACAAAGAATCCAACATATTATCATCCATTCACGAACCCATACATAGACGGTGTCCAATCATGCAATGACCATGAATAATGTCATGAAATCACGCATTCAAAGACGACACAACGACATCTCTCACGGTAAATGAAACGCACTAGCATCGTGTACATGGCAAGTATGATTAAAAGGCATCCACGGGATAAACATTTCCCTGAACTCATACACGATGCTACATTTCGTATATGTAGACTAATTTCCTCCTGGTAGCACGACGATAATAAATATCCGGTCCTAGTCTAAATCTGGCCAGAATCTCGGAATAAACCATTTTCCGATTCGACATGCGATGACGTTTCGCATCCAAGACTCGGTCTTACACTATACGCCGAGTACCCCAAATTCGGTAGATCAATTCACGAAAGAGGCGGAAAAGAGCTCAAGCCTCATAACAAGCGGTACGCTACATGCAAATAACACCACCTCGCAAGTACACAACATTTGACGGCCGGGTCGATCAACGCAATGCGTTCAACTCCCAACAACGTCATCGTATGCCCACTAACACATGCAATTAAGCAGTAGGATACCTCTCCGTTCCGACATTCCAGCCTTACGAACGGGAAGGTTGATGCGCAAGATTTATGTCGTTCTAAGTCCGCTATCAAACAATATTTATAAGTCCAAACTAAAACTAACTAGGGCAGCTAGTGATAAGTCCGGGTCGATCACAGGGAGGCGGTCGACCTAATCAAATCTAGGGTCAAGTTCAGTTCTGCCAAGTAACAGGTTTTAATAGTTTGAGAGGTTGAGAAAGAGGGATAACAAACAAAAGCAATAATCGAAATGCAATAAAAAGGGTACGAAAATCAGATGAAGGAAAAACTAGGGCGGAACGGGTTCACTATGGTGTCAAAGGGATAGGTCGAGCCAAGGTCTAAACAGTCTAAAGGATGAGAAAGTTGCTTGTTCGGCCTCCTAACCACCCCTAGCGACTCTGATAACTGGTTCGGTCTCACAGAAATTACTATCCTATATGTCTACCGATCGGTATAAGGCTATGCCGATTGGTGTCAGGTCTATTTTCCCAATCACTTGGTCAGTCTCAGGGGAAATACACTAAACAAATGATAACCTAGCGTCCTAGGTCAGTCAAACGACAATTAAATCAAACATAGGTTCAGATGCATAAACGTTTAATTGGAACCCCCAAATCCCGGATCCACAATAGTTCACCCTAGCCCTAGCATGCAGATTAGCTACTCATGGTGATAGATCTAAGCATATGAACTACTGTATTAGCATAAGACATCATAGCAAAGCGATGTGGAAACAATAAACGAACGAAATAACTAAATGCGAAACAAAGAAACCTGAAATAGGTCTGAATACAAGGCTATGTCGATCGGCAGAAGAGTATCCCGATCGGCGGAAGTACAAAAACGAACGAAAACTTAAAACTAATCGACTAAAATGTAAACAATAATCTAAAATGGAGTTTTTGAGCGGAAACTCGATCCGTGACAAGGGATCTTGTGTCTAGGGAGAGATGCCTCTTGAGATCCGCTGCCTCTCCCACTTATAACCCTCCTTTAGGTCTAGGGTTAGGTTTTCTCTGATTTGGGCCCGATCTCGCGTCCTAGTGGCTTGGGCTTTGATAAGCTCGAGTCCCTTCCCCAACAAAGCGTGCCCCGTGGATTAGAGAGGTAGTTGGACCATCCCTCTAAGCTCCCACTGATCGGTGGATGGGTCTTCACGATAGGTGTGGGCTTAAATTGTTCTCTATAGGTCTTCATTTGATAGTTCAAGGTAGATGTGGGCTCCCACCGATAGGTGGGCTTTTATGAAGTGTCCACAAGGCTTAGGAAGAAGTGGAAAGGGCCCCCAGGATGTCTCTGCCGATCGGTCGTAGGCATTGTCGATCGGTGGTAGGCCATTTGGCCCTTGGTCGATCGGTGGAAGTCATTGCCGATCGGAGGCACTGTTAAATTCCTGCACCGCGCACTGAACTTAAAACGTCCGCCATTTCTTCGTTACTTGGCGGATTTTGGCGTTCTTGGTCTCATTACGAAGCTAAGAAAGAGATCTATCTTATCAACCTTGAATCGCCTCAATCACATATCTAGAACTCAATCTATTTCCCTTCAAACTATCCAAAATGCATCCAAAAGCACCCCGAGAAGTCCTAAACCTGCAATTGAGGAACAAAACATACCAAAGTAGCATAGGCGAGGGATATGACATGAAATCGGCTCAAATGAGCAATAAGTAAGACTGAAATGGGGGCGAATAAGTGTGTAAATGTGCATATAAAATATGCACATCAAACTCCCCCAAACCAAACCTTTACTTGTCCTCAAGTAAACATAAACCAAAGCACACTTAATGACTACGGTAAGAGATAACGACTCTGGACACTCATGCTTTCTGTTCATCCAAACTATGGCTTTCACAAATAGATAAGAACAAGTGCACAAGAGTCGACCTTCAAAACAGGTCTTATACATGCCTAAATTTCAATGTTCTTCATGAATAACGCAAGACCTTGCAAACGAGCTCAAAAGTAGAGACTCAACAAGCACACTCAATAACATGATCCAAGTTCGTAAATAATACTCGTAGTACTAAAAGTTCTCAAGGTATGCTGGGCACAAGGTTGTAATGGGGCTATGTTCAATAGGTGAAAGATGGGTGCGTGCTAACGCGTATGGGAGTGTGGGGCTCAAAAAAACTGGTGGTTGCGCTACCACTAATGAAAAGACCCAGACGACCATAACATTAACCAATACCGATCATAGGCAAAAATTCGAATCTCTTGACATTATCATAACTTCAGTATTTGCACTTCACACAATAGGAATTCACATTCATATATTGATAGCACCATTTTGGAACTGCTACCTTCACAGTAGATCTCAGTACTTCACTTTATTGTTTGGAAACTCAACTTTCGATCACTATTCTTGCTGTATAACTTGCTGTGGAGCTGAATTATTCTCCAGACATTCATATAACACTGAAACAGGCCAAAAACAGGGGCTTGCCGATCGTCAAACACCTTCACCGATCGGTGTACTAGGCCACACCGATAGGTATCAGCTCAAAAACTTCAAAAATCAGGCCCTTTTCTTCATTTGACACGTTTTGGTGACATAACTCTCCTATACGCAACCATTACAGTCTGGGTAGGATGTTTTTACGATGTAGTTCATAATTTGTAAGGTTGTAACCAAGGTAGTCAATATAGTCTTGTGAAACGTGGTCAATAAAGAGTGGATCCTACATCTAAAGGGACGAATCAAGGCAATTTGGCTTAGTGGAGTTCAAATTTGAGTGAATGCCCGGTCCGCGGACCTAGGGTGCATACCTTCGGAAACTACAACGAGTCAATATTCACACTTATGAATCAAGCACGAGCATACAGGTTAAGAATTACAGTACGACATTGAGAAGCATTTCGATACAAAGTAGATTCACATCAAACAAGTCAATTTAGACATGTTAGACTCGTTAATCCAATCTAATCTCAATATGTCATATCATATAAGTTAGGCCACAGTTGAGATGAATTAAGCTAAGTGTATATATCTTCATCGTCGTTTTGCACATCTCAAACCAATACACACACATAAACAGTTCTAAAAACTTTTATTTTCACGTATGAACATGCAACTGCTTATAGTACATATGAATGAAGCACACAACCAAAACCCTCCCCCAAACCAAACTCGTCATTGTCCTCAATTGACGAAAATCGGAGCAAAGGTGGTTAAAGGAGAATGGGGAATGCAGGTGAGAGTGAAAGTGGAGAGGGTAGACTTACAGAATGAGTGAGAGTTCCCCCAAACTGGTTCAAAGCAAGGCGGTGAATGGTGAACAGGTCCTCACCATCCCGAGCTATCATCAGCTAGACGGCTCCGTCATTACCTGTAGCATTACAAAACAGGAGGAAAAATGTCTCTCTCGCTCTCATCTCACAAATGTCTTAAAATGTCTCAAAACGAAAGCAAAAATTGTCTAACTATTACAACTGAAATAAGATTGTTCCAAAAACGAAAAGCAAATAACAACGGGTTGCCTCCCGGAAGCGCTGGTTTCAGTTAGGTCCCGCACGACCTTGTTTAGCTTCGGATCAAGTGTAGGGAATGTCATCAGCACAGGCCTCTCTTGGCCTCCAAACAGCACGAGCATCCACAGGAGGATGGTTGGCCCATAGTACACTCGGCAGACCGGCAAGTGGTGAATCTCCGTGCCCGGTTGATCTCGGATGGCCTCGCCAATCACGTGAGTCATAAATTCCTGCATCCAAAGGTTGAAAAGTCTCCAAGGTGTCTCCAAAGATGTGAGACGGAGATATAACATTAACAGAACAGGCAGAACTCATAGCATCAACACTAGCAGGAGACAGGGGAAGGTCAGAACTAACAATCTGGGGCAGGGGATGATCATGGAGCTCTGTGGGGGGTGGATGCCGATCGGCAAGGGTGTGAGGCTGATCGGTGGGTACAGGTTCTGGGGTCTTTTGCTCATTTTCAAGGGGTTCTGTCCTTATAACTAAAGGTGCAGGTGGTTTACTAGAAGATTTAAATACCAGAAGCTCACCACCCACCTTAAAAGTCATGGTCTTCTTAGCCACATCGATTAAAGCCCCCGTAGTGTGTAAAAATGGTCTCCCTAATATGATAGGGATGTTAGCATCCTCGGGTATGTCTAACACTACGAAATCCACAGGAATGAAATACCCTCCAATCCTAACCGGTACGTCCTCAAGTAAACCCAAGGGTCGTGAGGTGGTCCTATCCGCCATTTGTATCGTCATGTTTGAGCTCTTGAGTTGGGTCAAGCCCATCTTCTTAGCTAAGGACAAGGGTAGGACGCTTACACTAGCACCTAGGTCACAAAGAGCATTTTCGACGTTAATGGTGCCTATGACACATGGGATACTAAAGCTACCTGGGTCAGCAAGTTTAGGTGGAGAGTCGCTTTGTCGAGGTGCACTACACCTTTCTGTGAAAGCGACAGTCCCAACCTTGGGGAGTGTCTTCTTACGGTTCAACAGATCTTTGAGAAACTTAGTATATGAGGGTACTTGCAAAACTAAATCTAGAAAAGGAATAGTGATGTCAAGTTTAGTAAGTACCTCTTTGAACTTACCGAATTGTTCCTCATAGGGGGATTTCTTCTTGAGACGACTAGGGAAAGGAAGTTTAATCTTCGTCCCAGCTTCTTCTGACTGCTTCCCCTTGCCCAAACCAGCTTCATCATCATTCCCAGAAGCTTTGAAAAGTTCAGACCGATCGGTATAGGGTATGGGTCGATCGGTGGGAGTGATATTCTGGCCATTTTCTTCGTTTTTCTGCTTCTCAGACCTCTCAGCATTCTTCTCAGAACTTACTGCTCTGTCCTCAGCCTCATAGGTGGTCCCACTCCTCAATGTTATGGCATTCACATGGTGGACATGATCGGTGGTTTTGCTAGGCTGAGATGGGAGGTGGCCTTGCTGCCTTTGAGCTTGTGAGGCAGCTAGTTGAGCTATCTGAATCTCCAAGTTCTTAATAGCCCCCGCCTTTTCTTGGTCCATTTTAGCCACTTGAGCAATGAGGTGCTCCTGGCTTTTCTGCATTCCCATCAACATCATCCTCAAATCGTTCATATCTGTGAATGTAGGAGGCTTGAAGGGTTGAGGTCTGTTTTGTTGCTGGTATGGAACTTGACCGATCGGTTGAGATGGTTGGCCGATCGGTGGATGCTGGTACTGAGGGTTTGGCCTGTTGTACTGCTGGTTGAAGTTCTGCTGCTGATAGTTCTGATAAGCAGCAACCTGTTCTACTACCCCTGGGTACCCAAAATTGTCCATAGTGTATTGTTGTTGGAGGGCACCGATCGGTGAGGGTATAGGGCCGATCGGTGGAGCAATCGTCGGGGCTGTGTTGACTTTCAAACTGGCCAACTGGGCTTTAAGATCCTCGATCTGCGAGGTCATGCTCTGCTGGAAATAAGAATCATCCCCTATAGCACCAACTGTGGTACTTGACTGGCCATACCGGATACTATGGCTGGCCATAGTTTCAATGATGTTACGAGCCTCAGCAACCTCCACAGAAGAAAACATCCCATTAGCTGCTGAATCCAAGGTCCTCCTCGAGTCCGCTGTTAAGGCATTGTAGAATGTCATCGCCATGAACCCTTCACCAAAACCGTGATGTGGGCACTGTTTTTCCAAACCCTTAAACCTCTCCCATGCGTCGTATAGGCTCTCATTTAACCGCTGCCTAAAACCAGTAATTTGCATCCTGAGGTTGGATGTCCTCTCCGGAGGGAAGAATTTCCTGTAGAATGCTAGGACAAGGGTGGCCCAAGTGTTTGATGTGGCTGCTGGCACAGTTTCCAGCCAGAATGATGCCTTGTCCCTCAGTGAATGTGCAAACATCATCCTTCTCAGCTGATCTTGTGTCACCCCTTCGTGGGTGATCAATTGGCAAAGGTCACAAAATCGGTTGATGTGGCGCGCCGGGTCTTCGGATAGCGTACCACCAAATTGTTCTTTGTGGATGAGGTTGTAGAAGGATGGGTCAATTTTAAAGTTGGTTGCTGTGAGGTTAGGGCTGAGAGTCCCTGTGGGCACCTGTGCAGCAGTAGGCATCCCTTCATCACTAAGTTTAGGCAGTGTGGTTCTTGGTGATGTTGGTGGGGTTGATGTAGGTGATATTGTAGGTGATGGTGAAGATGTAGGTGTTATTGTGGGTGTATGTGTGCTTTCGTTGTCAGCCAGCCTTCGATTTCTACGCAGTAATCTTTCTGGTTCAGGATCGAAGTTAAGCAGGGCAGCAGAATTTCTCCTGCTCATACAAACTTGCAGAAAACAGTCAGAAAATAGACAGACCGATCGGTGGGGGTATGTACCGATCGGTATAAGGGCAGAATTTCACAGAAGTCACTTCGAACAGAAAAGAAACACCAAATTAATCAGAAAATCGCCTCCCCGGCAACGGCGCCATTTTGATGCGCAAGATTTATGTCGTTCTAAGTCCGCTATCAAACAATATTTATAAGTCCAAACTAAAACTAACTAGGGCAGCTAGTGATAAGTTCGGGTCGATCACAGGGAGGCGGTCGATCTAATCAAATCTAGGGTCAAGTTCAGTTCTGCCAAGTAACAGGTTTTAATAGTTTGAGAGGCTGAGAAAGAGGGATAACAAACAAAAGCAATAATCGAAATGCAATAAAAAGGGTACGAAAATGAGATGAAGGAAAAACTAGGGCAGAACGGGTTCACTATGGTGTCAAAGGGATAGGTCGAGCCAAGGTCTAAACAGCCTAAAAGGTCAGAAAGTTGCTTGTTCGGCCTCCTAACCACCCCTAGCGACTCTGATAACTGGTTCGGTCTCACAGAAATCACTATCCTATATGTCTACCGATCGGTATAAGGCTATGCCGATTGGTGTCAGGTCTATTTTCCCAATCACTTGGTCAGTCTCAGGGGAAATACACTAAACAAATGATAACCTAGCGTCCTAGGTCAGTCAAACGACAATTAAATCAAACATAGGTTCAGATGCATAAACGGTTTAATTGGAACCCCCAAATCCCGGATCCACAATAGTTCACCCTAGCCCTAGCATGCAGATTAGCTACTCATGGTGATAGATCTAAGCATATGAACTACTGTATTAGCATAAGACATCATAGCAAAGCGATGTGGAAACAATAAACGAACGAAATAACTAAATGCGAAACAAAGAAACCTGAAATAGGTCTGAATACAAGGCTATGTCGATCGGCAGAAGAGTATCCCGATCGGCGGAAGTACAAAATCGAACGAAAACTTAAAACTAATCGACTAAAATGTAAACAATAATCTAAAATGGAGTTTTTGAGCGGAAACTCGATCCGTGACAAGGGATCTTGCGTCTAGGGAGAGATGCCTCTTGAGATCCGCTGCCTCTCCCACTTATAACCCTCCTTTAGGTCTAGGGTTAGGTTTTCTCTGATTTGGGCCCGATCTCGCGTCCTAGTGGCTTAGGCTTCGATAAGCTCGAGTCCCTTCCCCAACAAAGCGTGCCCCGTGGATTAGAGAGGTAGTTGGACCATCCCTCTAAGCTCCCACTGATCGGTGGATGGGTCTTCACGATAGGTGTGGGCTTAAATTGTTCTCTATAGGTCTTCATTTGATAGTTCAAGGTAGATGTGGGCTCCCAACGATAGGTGGGCTTGTATGAAGTGTCCACAAGGCTTAGGAAGAAGTGGAAAGGGCCCCCAGGATGTCTCTGCCGATCGGTCGTAGGCATTGTCGATCGGTGGTAGGCCATTTGGCCCTTGGTCGATCGGTGGAAGTCATTGCCGATCGGAGGCACTGTTAACATCCTGCACCGCGCATTGAACTTAAAACGTCCGCCATTTCTTCGTTACTTGGCGGATTTTGGCGTTCTTGGTCTCATTACGAAGCTAAGAAAGAGATCTATCTTATCAACCTTGAATCGCCTCAATCACATATCTAGAACTCAATCTATTTCCCTTCAAACTATCCAAAATGCATCCAAAAGCAGCCCGAGAAGTCCTAAACCTACAATTGAGGAACAAAACATACCAAAGTAGCATAGGCGAGGGATATGACATGAAATCGGCTCAAATGAGCAATAAGTAAGACTGAAATGGGGACGAATAAGTGTGTAAATGTGCATATAAAATATGCACATCAAAGGTAGCCAAGGAAATGAGAGTACAAAGCACAAGACAAAATAGTGCTCAAACCGTATCATTTGTAAAAACCGACTCAAAGTGGAAACATACCAAAAACTGTCACAAACATGTGATACAAGCGAGTGAAATGACATACATCCAAAGCAATAATATTATGAGTCGCTACGTAAAATTATACGATAAACGAACGATTAGATTTATTATAAATGAAAACCGTAAACAACAATAACAAACATCTTCCAGCAGGAGCCAGCCGGTCAGGCTGACCGGCTGCCGGTCCACCGGCTCAGGCCAATACTCATGTGAAAATCAACTTGAATTGTCTGTGTGTCCCAGCCGGTCAGGTCGACCGGCTGCCGGTCAACCGACTGGGACCAAAGGGTCATTTGAAAACAAGGAAGAAAGAAGGGGGTGTCTCAGCCGGTGGTCTGACCGGCTGCCGGTCGACTGGCTGAGCCCAACTTCATATTTCAAAATTACGTAAAAGTGTAACAAAATACAGCAGGTGCCTCAGCCGGTGGTCTGACCGGCTGCCGGTCGACCGGCTGGGGTCTAATGTACTCGAAAATGCCTTGTTTCACCAAAGATCGACTTTTGATAATTATCGACTATCATTCTAATTCATCAATTCTCATGTGAATACTCAATAAACAACATCCATCAACAATAATACAAGTCATAAGTTTACTAACTATAATCTAAATACGGTTTCTATCCTAGAAATCATATAAAACACGTAAATGATATCGAGTAACCCTTCACCGTTACCTTTTTGCGTCTTCACTACTCGTCAAGCTCCTCTTCAATTAGAAAATAGTCTTTGTCGGGATCTTGGAGGTCACCACTTACTAATAGATCATAAAAGATGAATAAAATTCATATTGAGAAAGACAAAAAGTTTGAAAAGCGAGAAAGACGATGATTTTAATATCAATACGGTTAGAGGAAGGTAAGGGGAGAAGAATGAGACGAACTTACGTGAATTCTATCAAGTAACGAATGAGCTAGGATGAATCAAAGATCGGAAAGTGAATGGAGGCAAGGGTTTGATTGCTTAAGGAAGAAGAAATGGTTTTTGGTTTGTTTAGAATGAAATAGGTTAAGTGAGGAGTATGAGTATGTATAAGGGAAAGTCAACAAAAAGTCAAACTCGCCTTAAGACGGGATTCTCATGGAATCTCGCGGAAATTCCAAATACGAACTCGGAAATTCTAAATTCGACTCGGAACATAAAATTCTAATTTAAAACTTAAATTTGCTGAAAAGATTCCGTAAAATATTTCTACTAGAAAAATAGGGTACATTTCCGGGCGAAACTTTTTAAAAGGTGATCTTTTCAGCAAATATTTTACGGAAATAATACCTTTCTCAAAAAGACTCGGATATTTACTACGCATAGAAGCTTCGGTTTCCCAAGTCTCTTCTTCGACATTTGCACTTCTCCACAAGATTTTCACCAAAGGAACTACTTTACTTCTCAACTTTCTATCCTTACGATCTAGAATGCGAATCGGCTTCTCTTCAAAGGATAGATTCGGTTCAAGCTCGGGCAATTCAACTTGAAAGACATGGCTCGGATCACTAACATACTTTCTCAATTGAGAAACATGGAAAACATCATGAACCTTAGCCAAATTCGGCGTCAAATCCAACTTATAAGCAACGGCACCAATCCTTTTCACAATATCAAAGGGTCCAATGTATTTCGGGCTCAATTTACCCTTAACACCAAACCTTTTAACACCCTTCATTGGAGATACCTTCAAGAACACTTTATCTCCAACCTCGAATTCTAACGGCCTTCTTCGGATATGGGCATAAGACTTTTGACGGTCTTGAGCGGCTTTCATTCTATCACGAATGACCTTCACATTATCAATGGTCTCAACAAGAACATCGGGGCCTAAATCACGATTGTCACTCAATTGATTCCAACATATCGGACTCCGACATTTCCTTCCATAAAGAGCTTCATATGGAGCCATCCTAATCGATGCATGATAGCTATTGTTGTAAGAAAACTCCACCAACGGTAAGCTCTTTTCCCAACTAGACTGAAAGTCAAGAGCACAAGCCCTAAGCAAGTCTTCTAAATTCTGAATAGTCCTCTCAGTCTGACCATCCGTAGCGGCATGAAAAGCAGTACTCATCAACAACTTACTACCCATGGCTTCTTGCAAAG